>CM038793.1:33737725-33900461 GCA_021764765.1 Vicia sativa | reverse complement strand
TACGTATTGCTCAATTTTTCGAACCAATCGGGCCCAATCAATCAGACACCATTTCTATTACTTCAAGCCTTCTAAAAAAAGGGAGGAGCTCTCATTCCATCAAGTTAGTGGCTCACATGTTGTTGATCCTAAGTAGTTACTTCAAGCTCTTAATTGAGCAAGTGTTTGTTTTAAGAATCAATCATCTGAACAGCTTACTTCAAGATGTAGGTCTCTTTAAAAGCTCGTCCTGAGCAGTGTGTCTTCCTATGTTTGCATAGCCACTTATTCGTATACAATCAACTGGGGAAACAACTTGAGACGAGAATTCTCCAAGATTCTTTCTAAAGCAAGCTTGCCGAAAAGATTCATTTAATCCGAGGAAACTACTTCGAGACGTTGAGCCCTCCAATGCTCATATTGTGAGCATGTCGTCCATCTACAAAGTCCGCCACTCTAAGATCTTCGAAAATCTAAGGAGGTTATTTTGAGATGTAGAAATACCTCCAAAGCTCCTATCGAGGCATGATATTCTCAATATCCAGCCCATTTGAATTACCGATGATCAATAAAGTATTGCATCGTATACGTGATGCCGGGCACCTTTTCTGGAAAGATTTCAGAAGGTCTAATGCACTGGCAGGTCAAGGTTCGAGTCGATATACCCTCGAGTGCAAAATCTAACGCCATTCCCACATGCACGCCTCTAATCATCATTATCCGATCAATTCAGGAGTTTGTTATTCTTTCTACAAGAATTAGCATTGCAAACCTCCAGGTGGGCAATTCAACATTTAGAGCTTGGTCAATCATCTTGTTGTGCCATGTTCTTTTATCCTCCTGATTAACGTGTCGAGGATTCAGTTTGATAGCCAGCATTAATCAAGATATTTATGAATTCTTCATTCATGCATTCATATCATATACAAGACGTTTCATTCATAAACTCACCCAAGACTCCAAGTTATTCCAAGATCGGTTGTAATTTTTCTCGTTAGAATCATAATTTGAAGACTATTTTGAATGACAAATTTAGTCCTCCGATCACAAGTTTGAGGGCTCGACTAATTGGTCTACAACGATGATGGTTCTCAAATCGAATCTGTTCCAGAGTGATTGGGTTTCCCCAAGCGCACTCTTGTATCAATGGACTTTCTTTATAGCTTCTTTAAAGTACCCATTACAAGTAGAAGACTTTCTCTCGATGACAATCTAGCTTTTCTCCCTGGTGTGGAGAATGCTTGTGTGATGTACAATTGATGTGAGTGTCAACTCCCCAATGAAGTCTCTTCCCCAGAGAATCGATCGATCATCCCCAGTGAATTCTTATGACCACAAGATCGTTCAATTGGATTCCCCAGTGATGTCTTCCTTCTCTCAGCAGTATCAGGAAATCATACACCATTTGTAAAAAAAATCATATCATGCATATCACATTCATGTATTAGCTTCGGCTATCTATCTTGCAGGTTTTTCAGCTGAAACATAATTGTCCTCGTAAGGATCAAATTGAAGGATTAATTCTCAGACGACATGATTATCCTCTTTTCTACAAGCACAAATTATATACTTGTATGGATCTCAACAACTGGGGTTTTCTCCAATCGAGATTTCTTCCCCATCGAAACAGTTGTTTCTTTCAGACGGACTCTAATGTCAGCAAAATTATCAACCGGGAATCCCCTGAATTTTCCACATGGTTTTCTTACAAAGTTTCCCCAGCGAAGCTTCTTTACTCCCCAAGTGAGTCTCCTTCAGAAAGGATTACTACAAATCATTCTTGGTATTTTCAAAGACTTCTTTCAGACAAGAATCTTCTCAAGAATGCTATCAAGTGGCTTCCACAACTTACTCCTATGAGCCATTCTCAAAAAACTACATCAAACTTCTGGTGCGTTTATTTCCCCAGTAAGTCATCAACTACTCAACAATAAATGTCCACCCGGCGGGATGTTTATTCAATCTCAAGATATTTCTCCAACTCAGACGTTGATCCACATATCCACTGCTACAACGCATTGTCCATACAATGTCAAAGAAATCGCTCATTACCCTAGAAGTTTTTCAATACGCTGAATCTGATTCTTCTATCAACGGAAGTTATCCGTGATACAAATTGAAGATCTTGTCAACTCGAAGTTGTTCAACATGTCCGTACATGTTCGAAGATCTCCATCGCAGAATGTCGGAAACAAGATTTACGGCTTTATAAACATCTATATCACTGGTGTGCTGGATATTGTTTTGTTTATCCCTAGAGAAGTGTCTTCTCGGCCATCGATTTTTGTTCTGGTAACTCGTGGTTACACTACCAAAGACATTCAAAGATGCCATGGCTCCTCGCACTTCGCGGCACCAACAATTCGATATTGTTCTAGCATATATCTTTGTTAAGGTCTCCGTATTCCTTAGTTCAGAACTCTTTGTTAAGTTCTACCGTGTCATTTTTCAATTTTGTTTAAGGTCCTGTATTCCTTAGTTCGAGAACTCTTTGTTAAGTTCTACCATGTCAATTTTTCAATTTTGTTTAAGGTCCTGTGTATTCCTTTAGTTATCGTGGAACTCTTTGTTAAGTTCTCAAATCGTGTCATTTTTCAATTTTGTTTAAGGTCTCCAGGTATTCCTTAATTATCAGAGAACTCTTTGTTAAGTTCTCAGTCATGTCAATTTTTCAATTTTGTTTAAGGTCTCCAGGTATTCCTTAATTATCAGGGAACTCTTTGTTAAGTTCCCAAACATGTCAAGTTCTTAATATATTGTTTTTCTTTTCGCTTGAGAAGCTCGTTTCTCTTCTCATAGCATTTTCATTAAACTTGTTGTTAATTTCATTTCGGTTACGCGTTTATCCCCAGTGTTGTTGAAATCTCCTAATTATTTCGCATTGGGTACTGTTGTGTTAAAGCATTCCGTTAATGCTTAGCAAGTTTTCTCTTCAAGTGTTTTTCTTGGCTCGTAGTCAAGATATGTTATCCACTTTTGTAATATTGGTTTCCGATAGGGCAAATTTTTGTTCTCTCGGTATTCAATCCTCTTCCACCTTGAACGCTCGAAAATTGTCATTTTTCTCACTTATCGTGTTTAAGATAATTGAATAGGGCAACCGCCGCACCCCAAAATTTACCCTCCTTATCATAAGTTTTCTTGGATTTTTCTTGCAAGGGTATGAGTTCAAAATGTGGATTTATTGATGTCTTGATTCTAAGTTGGCTTGCCTTTGGCCGGTATATGACTAAGTTCCCATGTTTGAGATGAACTGTAGTACAATGGTTGGAATCGCGATCGGACTTTCTTGCTTAATTCATCGGTGTTTTGAGTCAAATTTGGAAATTGAAGTTTGAATTTGAGAACGTTTGAATTTGAGTTCATAGGATTATTTGATACATTAAGTTTTTGATTCGCCTAAAAAACTTATATGTTTATACAAGCAAAGCTTGAAATATCTCATCATACTTTATTTTCAACCAAGATTATTTCGAACAGTGGTTCAATTGGGTCAAGAGATTTAGAGCGAATTGTGTTCGGGATTCAAAGTGGTAACTCAAGAATGAGAATGCCGGGATTCATTGTATTGAATTTCAGAATTCATAATTTATGGTGTTCATCATTTATTCCGTTACGAATACTTCATTTTGGGCTTCTTTCAAATTCATGATATATGCAGATACTTGAGTTCTAGACCAATTTTGTACACTGCAGCTTTATACGCCTAAGTTCTATGTTAATTTCAGATACGAGAAGAATATGAGCTGTTATGATTGAAGATCGTAATTGATACAAGTCCATCCAAATTTTAAATTTAGGTGGTCACAAGTTTGAGTTCAAAGGAAATTTTGAATTCAATTCAAGGAATAATACAAGACAGTTATTGGTCTTTTGTTATTTACATCTCTATAATCGTCGAATGCCCAAGAGATCATAAATTGAGTTCAAGATTATTGTATCAACATCGGTACAATTTGAATTTCAAAACTCATTCATTTAAGTTCTACATTACAAGTTTGTTACAAGGAGCTTTTAGTTTACAATATTCTACAAAGTCCTAAATCCTAAAAAACTACATTCTGACTGCATCTTCAAATCGTCACCCTCTTTGTGCTAAACGTCGCCATCCGGTCTTCAAGCTCTCCTACCTTTGCTCTATCCATGTTCTTCATCCTCCGCCATCTTCTCTTCAAGCTTGCCGATTCTCGTTACATGGAACAAGAGAAAAGAACATAGTTAGCTACAAAACGAACGAAATTCATATGAAAACCGTAACATTTATTCTCTTTCAAACTCATCATTAGGTGCGTGTGGAATCAGTTTAAAGGGTTTTCGGTCGCTCTTCAAGCCATCGAATAAGCCTCAAGAAAATGCGTCATTGGTTAAAACCTCCCTTTTGCAAATCACAAAGTTACCTTTGGTTCACAAAAGGAAGGGGTAACTCAAAAAAAGCATCACTGTAAAAGAAAAAAGATTGTCACAAGCAACCACATGGTTAACAACATGGTTATCAGAGGCGGAGACAAGACAGGTAATGTATGTAACCAAATTATGGTTAATCCAACAGCAAGTAAATCAAAGTTATGTTTATCAAGACAAGTGCAAGTAAGACAAGATGCATAGTCAAGAAGAGAGTTAGCTTGACAACCAATGCAAGCAACAAGGACAATAGAAGCAGAGAGCAAAGAAAGAGTAAACATAGCATCTGTTCAATTATAACCAGTTCCCAAGCCAAGACCAATTGGAGAAACCAAGAGAAAAAAGAGCATCTGTTCAATATAAACATGGTGCAAAACCATTAACTAGGGGGACCCAAAAATCAAGAGGATAACATCTGTTCTGAAAATCAGTTCAATAGAAACAAAAAACAAATATACTAGAAAAAAGCCAACTCTCAGGTTTTCCCATCAACCATCGTGCAAACCCTCAACCAGAAACAAAAAACGGTTTTTTTTCGTTCAAAAGCAAACCCAGAAAAATCAGTAGCAACCCGGAAAACGCTAAAACATCAAAAACGCGGAAGACCAAAAACCCAGCAATCGTTCAAAACACAAAATCAAACAGAACCATGATCAAACCCTAAGTTCTTCTATAATCACTTTCCTAAAAACACGAACCCTTCAGAGTTTTATTTTCAGAAAACTTTTCTGACAAGAGAAAGAAGACGAGGAAAGGAGAAAGGGTTTGGAACAAGCTCACCCGGAACACACTGAAGCTGAGCCATTGTCATCGACCAAAAAAGCTTCCAAACGGTGAAACACCTGCAAAACCCAGAAATCGAAACAATTATCAGAAACCAAACATGCAAACGGAGAACGAGACCGATGAGGGTTTCGTGAGGAACGAGAGCGAGGGTTCACGTGAAGAATCGCGAGAGAGAGAGGCTAGTCGCGGTGAGATGGGGTCCATGGGTTTTGGGTAAGAAACTAGGGTTTGAACCGAGAAAGAGAGAATAGCGAGAGAACGCGTGAAGAGAACACGAGAGAGAGATGATGACAGTTTTCAGATTTTGCCATTTTGTAAGTATTCATTTGTGTTTTCTACATTTTTAAGAAAAACTTAATTTATATTTTCTTTTCTTAAAATATTTAAAAACAATTTAATCTCTTTTATTTTGTTTATTTTATATACTTAGATCCGTGGTGACAAGTGTCACCACCTGCTTTTTTAAATTTATTTTCTTGCCATTATTTTTTCTTTTTGGTTAAATAAGTTGTTTATAAAAAAAGGAGAAAAGGGTAAAGGTAATTGGTAGGTAGTACACTATCTTGACCGTTGGGGCATTTTGGAGAAAGATCCGACGCATCTAGGTCGCGAGCACATGTTAAAATTTCGCTGACCGATCGTACAAGGATCAGATGGATTTCTTTTCGACACGCCCAGACTCGCTTCATACAGGCTATTTCTAATCCTTACTCTTTTTCAATTATTTTATTTTATGTAAATAATATTTTATTTTTGTGCGATGTACTAAGTAGTAATTAGTTCTGATAGCTCTTATTTGATAATTTATCGATTAAACTATTAGTCGATTTTCTTATCAAATAGGAAAGATCATTTCTAATAATTACTTAAATTTCCGATTGTATTGTATGATATTTTTGTCTGCTTACTTATTCACTCAGAATTATTTACCATTGTACACTGCACACAATTCAAAATTAAAATCAATTCGATTCGCTTTGATTGACTCATATGTCAATTTCCTAAAGGGTCTCATAGTCGGGACGGGCATGGCTATCTCACGAGATCTTAAAGCCCTTGTTGCTTTAATCGATCATAACCCGAAACAATATTGGTCTATATACCAATCACCATGCACCAGGGTCTCATGGTTGGAGATAGGAGCACCTATCCTCACGAGGTTAATTAAGTCCATATACTTGATTAACCATAACCCGCTTCCATTTTCTCTCAGCACGCGCATCAGAATGCTTTCATAATTTAAAGTTCTAAACCTCGATCCAACGTCGAGTTCCTTTTCAAAACAATTTCATAAATTTCTATATCTCCCTCCTCCCAAGCATATGGTAGTCAGTCCAGTATCGACCCTCGACCGTATGCTTGGTGTCTTTAATTGAATTTAACGTAAACCATGTTCCACCTCACTTTTCTTAATAAAACTTTTGGGTAGAAAAAGATGATTCGGATGTTTTTGTCCACTCATCCGAGTAATTGGGGCGTTAGCCGTCGAACGCTATGGTCCGATACTGCCTCCCACATAAAACAAAATAACTCATTCAAACTCTTTTTATCGCTCATATGCGGTCGTTAAACTCTTTTCCGACAAAGAGTGTGCAATAGTCGTTTCAAATACGAACGAGGACTTAAGCTTTTCAAACAAACAAAACAAGTCCTGGATCAAAGTATTTGAAATGTCTAAACGCACGATTTTTCAGATAAAATCAAATACAACCAATTAAAACCTTTTTTAAGAGGAACTACAGAGTTTTGACTTTCCCATTGCACAAGGGAATATGTAGGCACACGGTTCTAAAATCGTGCCAAACTCAAAATAATAATAATCAAATTTCTTTTCTTTTATAACTTAGAGATTAGCGAATATACACACACGTAGAACTAAATGGGTCTCATCGAGTACGATGGATGTAAGGGGTGCTAACACCTTCCCCTTACATAACCGATTCCCGATTCCAATTTTTGGTCGTAGACCGTCTTATCCGTTTGCTTAGGGTTTTATCTATATTTTCCCTTTCCTTTTGGAATAAATAAAATTAGGTGGCGATTTCACTAGTTTCTAGAATTAAAAGATTTTGAAAATCGAGTTGCTTCGTATACATATCTTCCTTTGATTGAGTTTACTTATAACAACAATTTTCATGCTAGTATTGGAATGACACTGCTTGAGGCTTTGTATGGTCGGAGGTGTAGAACTCCTTTGTGTTGGCATGAGTCGGGTGAAAGCGTGGTGCTTGGACCCGAATTGGTTAGAGAGACTACTGAAGCGGTGAAGATGATTAGAGAAAAGATGAGAATTTCTCAAAGTCGACAAAAGAGTTATCATGATAAAAGGAGAAAAGACTTGGAATTTTAAGATGGTGATCATGTATTTTTGAGAGTTACTCCTACAACCTGACGAGCATGAAGTCAAGAAGCTAACTCCTCGCTTTATTGGTCCTTACCAAATTACTACTAAAGTGGGAAAAGTGGCTTATAGAGTGGTGTTACCGCCAAATCTTTCGAATTTGCATGATGTATTCCATGTGTCGCAACTTCGGAAGTATGTTCCGGATTCTTCGCATGTGATTGAGATGGATGATATTCAGGTTCGAGAAAATCTTATGGTGGAAACGACGCCTTTAAGGATTGAGGATCGTGAGATAAAGTCTCTTCGTGGCAAAGATATTTCATTGGTCAAAGTTGTTTGGATAGGAGCACCGTGAAAGCGCGACGGGAGTTGGAAAGTAAGATGGATTCCTATCCCGAGCTTTTCGAGTCAGGTAATTTCGAGGACGAAACTTTTTAAGCGGGGGAGAGTTGTAACGCCTCGTTTTATTTAATATTATATTATATTAATATTTTTGAGTTACCGTTTGACGATTGTTTTGGCGATGAGAATATTTATATTAATCGTTATATCTATTAATATATTTGGCAATGTTTCATTCGGTCCTTTTTATTCCGTTCGGTTCGGTAAAATATTATTCGGACCGATATTTAATTCCCCGGAGTTATTTTAATTAATTGAGTTAATAATATTATTAGATATTATTAGTGTGTTAATTAATAAGAATAAGCTAGGGGTGTGAGGACTAATTGTCTAGAATTAGGGTGTACACCCTTGGCTTACTAGTAGAAAACAACATAAATACATTTTCCTCATTTTTCTTCCATTTTACACAAAACCTAACATAGAAGCATAGAGAGAGCTAGAGGTGTTGGAAGAAGAAGAAGAAGAAGAAGAAGAACAAGAGCAAGCTTGAGGTTTGGATTTGTTGGAGCATCTTCAATCATCCAAGCATTTGAGGTAACGGGTTTGATTTTCCATTTCATATAGTTAGGGTTTGATAGGTATGTTGTGGATTTAGGAAAAATTGGTATTTGATTCATGAGTTTTGGGTTGAGTGATTGTTGAAATAACTTAAAAAGGTTGGGTTAGGAGTATGATTGTTGGTATTTCATTGCTAGCTTATAGAAACTAGAAGTTATAGAATGAAGAAAATATGAAACTCAGAAATGGAAAAACTAGAAAACTGCTCAGAAATGAGTCGTGGAAGAAGAAAGGAATAGAGGATGAAACAAGGGAGAGGCGCCCACTCAGGCGGCCGTCCCTCCCTAGGCACCCGCCTTCTTTAGATGCATGGGACGTTCGTCCCTTCTAGCACCATGGAGGAAATGAGTTCTGTTGTTTGCGCTTGCTTTGTGTTTCGCTTTCGATAACTGCTTTCGCATAATTTTCCAGCTAGCCTCTGCTTTTAATTTCATTAATTCTATACTACTAGTTGGTATTAATAAAATATAATTAAGGCATAAGTTATCCGATTAAATTTGGACCCGATTATGTTCCGATTTTCCGATTTCGGTAATTTCGACGACGGAGCAAGTTGCTCCGAATTCAACGAAAATTGATGTGCTAGCTAAGTTTGACGTGTAAAACGTAGTGGTGAGGTTAGTTTTTCGAAATTACGAGTTTTTACGAAATGACCCAAAATAGGCCAAATTACGGTTAAATTGAATCGGATTGCGTTTTAGTCGATTTAAGACACGTATGGACAATCCGATTGTGATGTTGACGATTATGATTAATGCCAGTTATTAGGAATGACTTTCGCGATGATTATTGATGTTTTGACTATTTTTCCGTATTTGGAATTTGGTGAATTAATTGATAATGATGTGGTGTGATTAAACATGATGTTTGTGATGTGCATTATAATGCAAGGTGATGAAAACACGAATATGTGATGCCTCAATTTTGTTGGATGAAATTTTGAAACTCTGATTTTATTATTAATTGCGAGGGGTAGAATTGGGGTGTTACAATAGGTATTCATGCATGTTAATATAGGTAGATATTCTCTTTCATCCTTGACATGTGGTCACCTTTGTATGATAACATTAGGGATAAAGCTACATAGTTCCCCTTAGATGTTTTTCTTCCTCTTTTGCATAATAAAACTAAAATCATTTTCTTTATCAAATCTCAAAACATGTTAATAAACTCAAATCCTTTCTCCAAGATAAAAACAATCCACCAACTTGAAACCATTTTGTCTTTGAACCTTTTTCTACGAAAACCTTTTCGATAAGGGTGATCCTTTCAAATCTGAGCGAATTGGTAAGTGTGTGAGCGGCGGAGCATGAGACTTTCGATAAGCTGCAACGCCAAGCACAAATTGCAATCGTAAGGATGCAAAATGAAATTTATCATAAAAAACATTACAACCCATCAAAAGTTTTGAGGAGAACTACATAGTGCTTTGATCCCTAAGTGCACGAATGGGGTACATAGACACTAAAGGTTCGCAACCGCGACAAGCACACTAAAAAAACCTCTCTTTTTGTACATAATTCTTTGCATTCATTCATTTTACCTTTGACATAGGTTGTAGATAGATACTCACACCCATTAGATAGAAAGTAGAAGTGGATACCGTAGACTACTACGGGCGTGTGGGGTGCTAATATCTCCCTTCGTAACTAACCCTTACCCGATCTCTTGGTCAAGACCATGATTTCTCCTCTCAGGTTTACTTGATATTTTCCTTTCCTACCGTGGGATAAAAAACGTTCGATGGTGACTTCATTGATATTACATCCGATGATTTTACCAGTTGTTTCAATAATATCATAATGCTAGCCGAGTTAACCAAGCAGGAATTTTATGATGCCATGTTGCAAATGCACCCAAGCAAATCACTGAAGCGGAATTGATGCATAACTTGAGTGACATTAGTTTAAGCTTGATTTTAATGACATTAAGATGCTAGTTGTATTGATTTTGATAGCGAAATTCAACCATGACATTTACTTTGTTGTTTCCGTTTGTGCTAAACATGTATGAGATTAAATTTTTTAAGCTTGTTTCATATGCATAGTTGCTTCCCGGTTTTGTATCGCATGATAAAAGTTTGTTTCAACTTTGTGTTCTCATGTCTTGAGTGTCTTTTGAGTGTCATTTTGAGTCCATAACATGTCTTGTTGGGTTACATGAATGAAATGTTTATTTTGAAAATGTGAGAAACCATTTGGCATATTTTAACTCATGAACTCTATTTCTTCTTCTTCTTCGCTCATGAGAATTATTCCACTTTTATCGACTTGATTATTTGTGATGATCAAATTCTTTAAAAAATTAAAGTTTTGCATGTTAATTAAAATATGGTTGCAATTTATTTCTTACCATCTACTTTGTTGATTCTCATAATTGAATGATGCGTAATTTTGAACCATGTTCTCCATTTTTATATTTATTCAAATATGTACGATTTTCTTTGTTTGAGAATTGGTTGCTTATCCATTAATTTAAAATCAAGATTCATTTGTTTCATTTATCTTCGATTTATGGTTCTAACTCACTTTGGTATGAATTTTTGTTTCGTGAGATATCTGGATTATTTCTTTGTTATTTCTGGTTATGTCTGTCTGTGTGGTTTATTATCTGATGCAAGGATTCTTATCCAATATTATGATGATTATCTGATGCTTTGAGCTTTATCTGACACCTTGGGTTTTCTGATGCGCTTTCCCCAATTGTGTTTTATTTTCACCTGATGACTGGTACACTCTTGGTTTATTATTTATTTATGGTTGTAATCCAAAGGGATGTGAACAATGTATTGACTTCTTTATGTCAAGTATTGGCTTCTTATTTGGTTAGATCTTTCATTACCATAACTTTTAATTTATACTTTTAGATTAGTCTCTTCATCTCCTCCCATTCATAAATTTCTAAAACTTTCTAATTTTTTTCAAAACCTTCTCGTTTCTCTAACTCGAAGCGCTTTCATAATAAACCTTGACTTTGCCAAGTGACTTTTCAAACTTCTTTTTCTTTATCAAATCCCAAAAACACAAAATCAATAAAGAGGCAAACCATATACCATGAGTCTTAAGTAGTGGGAGAAGCATGAGGTGATATACTCCGAACCTTGTTCTTTCTCTCATTCATAGTCTTTAATGTGGTTTAAATCATCAAATTCTTTCAAAAGACTAAATAACATTCAAACTCATTCAAACCTTTTTGTGTCATCGCACAATGTTTCTCCTTTAAAACTTTTCAAGATTAGACATGATTCATTTATAGTTGAGACGTCATTCTCCTATCCCCATGGTCGTAAGGATGTCGACTTTTTCACTTAAGTACTAGAGGTGTTCTCCAACCCTCCCTCATGTTGATGCATTGTCACTCTTCTCATACTTTATGGACGATTGACGAGTCTCTCTCTAAAAATGATGACTTGTCTCTTCATTTAAAATCAATCAACACACAAAGATTTTGGTTCTTTTCTAGAAGAATCATGGTGTTTTGATTCGTCCGGGATATGTAGGCATTGAGTTGCAAAATTCGAACTAACTAATAATAATTTTTTCTATTTGTTTGTTAATAATTCATTCATGCATTCCCTTTAGCAAGTAAGTCTTTAGATACACACACCTTTGATTAGAACAAACAAAGTGGATCATGGAGTACCATAGATGTTTAGGTGTTAATACATTTCATTTGCATAACCGACCCATGTACCTTGATCTCTTTTTTCTTTTGCGGGTTTTATTCACTCTTTCCCCTTTTTTTTTCCTTGGAAACAATAAAGTGAAGTGACACCTTTCATCGTGTAAGTTAAGTCAATTTATGACTTAGTCTCAAATTTTTAACGCGCTACACATACATCTTCTTTTCCAAAGCAAAAGAAGTGTTGACCATGTTACGAAATCGTATATTAAGGTCAAAGATGGATTCATCTATCACACAATAATCACAAAATATTCTCAACATAAATTACATCACAAATTTTTTCACATTTCATTAACTTGGACATTATAGTGCAAACCTCACATGCCCCTCTCTTCACCGCATCCGAAAGCATTTCTACTGTTCCAATTAACTTTACATCTTTATATTTATACATTTTAATCTATGTACGAAATGAAATATGTATGTTCATTTTTATCGCAAATTTAATAAAAAATTTAAATTAAAATCAATGCAAATAATTCTTTTTCTAAAAATTAAATTAAACTTGACTGAACCGTGAAATTGAGGACTTTAAAAAAAATTCAAATCTAAAATCAAGAGAAAAGTATTCTTCTAGATCTCAAATCCTATTTAAAAAGTAAAAATAGTACTCCAATCGTCTCAAATTATAAGTCACTTTGTCAAAAATATTTGTCTCAAATTATAAGTCACTTTAAAATTCTAATACATCATTTATGACTTTTTGTCTAATATACCATCTACTATTTATTTCTCTTTCTTCTTTCATTCTTTTTATTACGTTTTTCAATGTAATTATTGAAGAATATATTTGTAAACTCATACACCATTTCACTTTTCCATAACATAATAATTAAAATTTTAATTTTGAAATGATTAAAACCTCATATAATTTGAGACAAAAAATATATTAAAAATGATTTACCATATTAAGATATATATTTTCTTTACAAAAAATAAATTATTTTAAAAACATTTCGGTCAATAAAAAACCACTAGATCATAGCGTAGCAAGCACACCCGAATACACCAACTCCTTTTAGTATTATAGCAAAACGAACCAGCTGGCTGGTTCTACCCAAAACACATCTTTATTAAACCAATTTCCAGAAAAGAAAAAGAAAAGAAACCACTGTCGAAGAAACAAACAAATAAAGCATAAATCCTTCATGCACGCAACGTGTCAGCTTCTAAGTGGTTCACCAAACGCACAATTTGTTCATTTACACCTCGCACATTTCATTTCACCCCAAACCCAACTGAACCTTTTAACACACAATATATAATGTATTGTTTGATAAAATAGCGGTTAATAATAAACTAATTTATAACTTACAGTTTATAATGATAATGACGATCGATAAATTTTATAATTTATAAATACGATCATGATCGATAACTAATAAATTAATGAAGTATTGTAACATTAACGTTTAACGGATTTATAAATGTAAAATGATATAAAAAATATTTAATATGTAATTATTATTTTTAATTTAAAATAAATTATTAAAGATAAAAATAAATATTGTTAAAATAATAAGAATAATAATAAAAAAAAGAAGTTATAAACTAAAACGATATTTAAAATAATATCTGAAAAATAAGTTATAAACTAGTAAAATAAACTATAAACTCGTGATCAAAGATCGTTATCAAACAAGTTTAAAATATCATATGAGTTTATAAACTATAAATTATAAGACATAAACTCACAAATTGGTATTATCAAACAGATTCGTAGTATAATACTAGCAATACCACCGTCTACCACAAAACACAAGTCAAGCGTGTTTTATATTTTTAAATTCAACTAAAATACGCCGGCATCACACAATGCGCATTGCGCACCCTCACTCACTCTATATGCGTTCTACGCACTTTGCGTATTGAAGTCCAACTCTTTCTCTTTCTCTTTCTTCACTAGTTAAATAAACTCCGTTGACTACAAGAATTTCATAAATTGTTCTCAACTTTTTTTTATTTTATTTTTAATTTTCTTCGTTTTTTTTTCTCATCATTTTCTCTCTTCATTTTTATCACCGCCACAACTTGCCGGAAAGTTTTCATTAACCGGCTTGAGAAAGAGAAACCCTAGCCGCCATTTTGATGAAGTGATAGCTCTGCGTTTTTGGTGATTTGTTGTCGTTTTGATTTCGGGTTGTAGTTATGAAGAGATTGAGGTCAAGCGAAGATCTTCACTCGTATAACAACGGTGGTGGTGATAAGAGTGGTGATAGGAACGGTGATAGGAACGGTGATAAGAATGGTGATAAGAATGGTGATAAGAATGGTTTTAAGGATTCGAATCTGAACCGTTCGTTTTCATCTACTGGTCAGAGGAGTTTTTACTACAAACAAGAGAATGTTCGTAAGGGTTTGATGTCGTCGTCTTCGTCGCGATACGAGAGGGATCGGACGGTGGAGGAAGATCGGGAGGGTTCGAGGATTGTTCGGAAACGATCTGACCATGATTTTGATGGTTTTGATCGGAGGAAGGGTTTTGATCGGTATAGCCGGGATGGTGGTGGTGGTGGTTATAGCGGTGGTGGTGGTGGGAGTGGGGATAGGAATTCGATTCATAGGTCGGAGAGTTTCAGTGGACCGAGGAGGGAGTTTCCGAAGGGGTTTCGTTCGGAGAGAGATCGGTCGAGGAGAGAGGGGAGTGTGTCTTCGTGGAGGAGAGGGTTGAAGGATTTTGATGAGAGTAGTAGAGGGAGCGGTAGTAGAGTTGAAGAGAGGGTAGCGCGTTCGCCTAAAGGGGTTTTTTCCAAGGAAGTGAAATCGAAATCGCCTAGTTGGTCAAAGGATTCCGAGAGTGAACAATCGAGGAAGAGATCTTCTTCTTCCAAGGGTGTTTAGAGATGCTAAGTCAGTTTCAAAGTCGCCTTCTGTGTCTAAGGATTCGGAAAGTGCACAGTCCAAGAGTGTTAGTGTTGAGGTGAAGAAAAGTGAAGAGTTATTGCAACAGGTTCAGAGTGGAAGCGGTAGCGAAATGGAAGAGGGGGAGCTTGAACCTGAACCTGTTCCTAACTCTGAGCCCAAACCGGCTGCTAAAGATGCTGTGGCTGGAAGTGAAATCCAGCAAACCTCTCCAGACAAACAAGTTCATCAGCAGAATGAAGGCCGTTTGACTGATGCAGATGTTGTTATGGAAGATAAACAGATGTTGTCGAGTGAGAAAGAGGCCAACACTATGGAGGATGTTGATTCAGAGGTAAAAGATGCAGAAAAAGAAGTTCATGAATTGCCTAAGACTCAAGATGTTTCAATTAAGGATTTGCATTCTACTGAGACTGTGATTGGAACGGTTGATAAGGATAATGATAAGAAGGATGTGAGTTTGAATGGTGATGATACTAGGAAGGAAGAAACAGAGAGGAAAACAAATAAGAATAATGCATTGCTTAATGAAGAGGAACGCGAGGTGGACAAGGGTGTATATAGTGGTGACAAATCCGAGTTAAATACTCAAGGCTCAACAGAGAATGCAATTGCTGAAGAAGTGAAGAGAGAACCAGTGGTGGAGAGTGTGACCAACATTGCCAAGGATAAAGGGAAGAGTGTCTCGGTCACACCTGATGTTGCTCATTCTTCAGAAGATAGTTTGTGGATTCATAGAGGGTCGAAAGATCTCCCAACATGTCCTGTAGATGCCATGGAAGGTCCGAGCACTAGAGGATTTGAGCTTTTCTCTAGATCTCCTGTGAGAAAAGTAGAAATGTCTACTCGCCGGTTCTAAAAGAGGAGAATGATGACAGTCTTGCATTGGGGCAGCTTGATCTTACCCTTAGCTTGCCCAATGTTCTGTTACCGATAGGAGCTCAGGAGACATCAACACAAGCCCCTGGATCTCCTAGTCAAGCACGGAGTGTTCAGTCTTTAAGTAATACATTTTGTACTAACTCAGATGGTTTTACTGCATCAATGTCATTTTCAGGTTCCCAATCACTATATCACAATCCAAGTTGTTCTCTTACGAAATTCAGTGGACTATGAACAATCTGTTGGCAAATCGGTTGGCAGTCGCCCCTTGTTCCAGGGATTTGATTGGCAAGCCCTATCTCAAGGTGATCCCAAGCCAAAAGAAATTCCCTCTGGTCAGAGAACTTCAATGAATGGGAACGGCTCTCTTTACCAGCCTCAAGCATCATGGGGTGTTTTAGATACTCAAGCTTTGAAAGGTCAACATTCTAGGGCTATAGAAGGGAGCTCAAAAATGGGCAGTGGGATTGAGAGGCAGTTGAGTTTTCATAAGCAGCTTTCAGGACAGTCAAGACGGCATGATGATGTTCGATCTCCTACACAGAGTGTTGGGTCTCATGACAATGGATCAAATTATAGTTTTGAGAAAAAGAGGGAGGTTAAGGAAAGAAGCAGTGGTAGTCTACATCGAAGCACCAGTCAGAAGGGACAAGAACAATTTCAGATGGGTGGACTTGATTTTGTTAAGACAATCATTGCAAGAATAGTTTCTGAACCTGTGCTCTCGATGTCCCGAAAGTTTCATGAAATGAATGCACAGTACATAACGCGTCTGAAAGAGGGTATTCGAGAACTCATGCTCAATTCAGATAATTATGGACAAATACTTGCTTTTCAAAAAGTTTTGCTGAACAGGTCTGATATATCCTGGATGTTCTAATGAAGTGTCACCAAGTGCAACTGGAAATTTTGGTTGCCTTGAAAACTGGTTTAACCCATTATCTTCACCTAGATGATAACATTTCATCTTCTGATTTAGCTCAAGTGTTTCTAAGCTTGAAGTGTAGGAATGTTACATGCGGAAGTCAGTTGCCTGTCGATGAATGTGATTGCAAGGTTTGTGCACAGAAGAATGGTTTTGCAGGAATGTATGTGTCTTGTGTGTTCTAAGTTTGACAATGCTTCAAACACATGTAGTTGGGTTGGGTGTGATGTTTGTCTTCACTGGTGTCACACTGATTGTGGATTACGAGAATCTTATATTAGAAATGGGCTCACTACTGGAATCAAAGGGACAACCGAGATGCAGTTTCATTGCATTGCTTGTGATCACCCTTCTGAGATGTTTGGCTTTGTCAAAGAGGTGTTTCAAAGTTTTGCAAAAGAGTGGTCGGTCAATCTCTTCACAAGGAACTCGAATATGTGAAGAGGATCTTTTCTGCTAGCAAGGATATAAGAGGGAGACAGATGCACGAGATTGCAGATCAAATCCTGCCGAGGCTGACTAAGTCTAACCTTCCTGAGGTTTTGAGACACATTATGTCTTTCCTTTCTGGTAAGAAACAAATGTCTTTAATAGTTTCACACTCTTAACTTTATTATCTGATGTTTTTAGCCTAATTTTCCAGCAATGAAATATATCAGCACATTGAACTTTACTCATATGCATGTCAGGTTTTATGTCTGCAAGGTCAAGGTCTATAAACCTGTACTTTAGTTTCTTTAATAGTAAAAATTTAAAGAAATCATTCTGGGAATACCTTTTCATCGTATTGATTATCATTATTATTAATCCAGACTTGTTATTGCTGTCTGAAGGACACATGGAAATATTGTGGTTGTCAGGTTTAATTGAGTCTTTCTTTTTGCTTTCATAAATCATTATGTTAGACCTGCTATTTTCAGAATGCATCAAACCATGTCAACAACTCCTTGACAGTTATATCATGTATTCATGTGTTTTCCATAAATTAGTCCGCATTTATATTTTTAGAACTTTTTCATTGTGGTGTTTATGAAGGCTAAATTGCATGTATTTTACGTGCATGATTATTTGTATCTTACAATTCATGCGAACCTTGTCTCAATTAAAATGATTTGATTCTTAACTGAACTCACTTGAGACAAATATCTTGTTTACAATTACAATTTGAATGTCAATTTGATAACCATGTTGATATGCATTATGATTAATTGCAGATTGTGATTCATCCAAATTAACCACGCCGACAAACTTTTCTGGGAAGGAACAAGTCAAAGAAAACAATGGGGTAGCTGGGCCCAGCCAGGAAGCTGCTTGGCTGAAATCTATTTATTCAGAAAAGCCACAACTATTATTAGAAAGACCTCCAAACATCCTTCCAAGATTTGACCAGAATGATAAAAGGACACTGGTGCAAGAGTTGCAGATGAGTGGTGTTCAAAAGGACTTGTTTTGATGAATTGGAAAGCATAGTAAAATCAAACACGCAGAGGCTAAAATGTTTCAATCTCGTGCTGATGATGCAAGGAGAGAAGTCAAGGGTTGAAACGCATTGCCCATGCAAAGAGTGAGAAAATTGAAGAAGAGTATACCAGTCGACTTGCCAAATTACGGTTCTCGGAGACAGATGAATTATGTAAACAAAAGATAGAAGAACTCCAAGCATTGGAGAGGGCACATCTGGAGTATTTAAACATGAAAAGGAGAATGGAGTCAGAGATCAAAGATCTGTTATCCAAAATGGAAGCTACTAAAATGAACCTTGCTATGTGATCAGATCACAAATATTTAGGATAGTTCTTTCAGGTAAATGTATTATGGCTCATCCTGAAATTGTCGGTTCTTGTGCTTTTCTGATCGATAGTTGTATTTATTTGTCGTGGTAGTTCTTTTGCTTATAAGCTGCTAACCAAAATCTGTAGATTCCATCACAGTAGTTATCAGCCTTATAAAACAATCTCAATTATGGAATTAGCTTTAAACAATTTATTATTTGAACAGACAAAAAATGGGCAGCATGTGGCTGGATTTGCTGTACAGCCTTGTTGTACTAACTGTCAGCGTAGGAAATTTATAAGTTATAAATTAGAAACCTTGGTGGATACTACTGTGCTTTGAACTTAAATGTATTGTTGCATTTAGGTCACATGATTTGTTGTCTTTTTCAAATGATCCAGCCGTATCTTTTTCATCTCTTCCTGTTGGTTTGGTTTAAATAATTCAGACATGGTTGTCAAAATCAGGATTTCACTCAAGATCGTTGGAGCATAAAAAAAGTGTGGAACGTAAGATCCTAAATCGGAATCGAAAGATCCCACAATCAACAGAATTATAAAAATAACTAAAAAAATATTACATTAATATAATTCCAAAATTTAACATAAATACAAACTTCCAAGATAAATAAATCATCCAAAATCTAAAACATTCAAACATCCTTTGGAAGATAATAAACATAAACTTAAATTAAACATAAAATAAACTAATTTAACAAATTCTTCAACACATCTTGAGCAAGTCCTCCATCATCTTCATCTCCAACATTGTGAATAACCTCCAAATCATCTTGATTTCCAATTTCAGTCTCTCCATTATTTTTTGATTGGCAACTCCCAAATCTTCTTCAATTGTGAAATCTAAAATATCATCATCTAATGAACCTTGATCATTTGTCCATGACAATCCACTCATCATCTGATTCAATGTCATCAATATTATATTATATCACCTTTCTTGTTTTCTTCTTCTTTGCCAACTTTGAATTTGTCGTTACAATCACAACACCGTTCATTGTTTTTTGCTTCAAGCGATTTCTTCTTTTTGTATGGACCATTTCAAAGGCACTCCAATTTCTTTCACATCTAAATGAGTTGTGTTAAGCTAAGTACACGAATCACAAACTTCTATAACTCGGGATGTTCGTCCCCATATGATTCCCACCACTGTGCCGAAGTTTTATTTTTAAGCGCCGCCAATGCTATCAGACTGCCAAAAAACTTTGCTTTTCTCTTGAGATCTTCCAATTGGATATCAATCTTACTTATTTCTTCTACATCTCCAATCATCCTTTCCACACAATCATATAACCCCCGTTTCACTTCATAGTCAACTTTAAAACTCGAGCTATAATGCAAAATCGGGTTGAGATAGTAACCGGCAACATGCAAAGGCTTGTGCAATTGTTTATCCCACCTTTCATCAATTATATCCCATGAGGTCAGAACTAAATAATAAGAAGAAAAAACAATGAGCAAACTGAATTAAACAGTGACCAAAACTGAATCAAAATAGTGAGCAAACGTTGAGCAAACTGAATGAAATAATGAGCAAAATTTAACATAAAACAATGACCAAAACTGAATCAAGCATGAACAGAATTTGAATTAGATAACTTGATCAGAGTTTAACCTAAATCTGACCAAAATGTGTTTACCAAAATCAATTAAATATATTTGAATCTAAAATTTGAACAGAATTTACCTTCTTTAAACACCATTGAAGCTAACTTGAATTTTCTCTTTAGCTTGGTCCATTGCCTCATAAGTTAATCCCATTGCTGACATTTCATCAGAATCCACTAAACGGAGTACTTTGGTTAGTGGGTAAGAACCCTTACAACATATAACAATATTTTTCCAAAACTCTATCCATAACCACTTCTTCTACATGCTTTCCTTCACTTGTTTTTGCAAACTTGGTTGTCGTCCACTCATAAGATGTGAACATTCTTATCAGCCTTCCTTTATTCTCCATGAGACACCCCAAAGTTAAATAAGATGTAACAAATCGAGTAACCGCAGGTCTCACCAAATCCTTTCTGAAATTCCTGGCAGCAGATACGTGATGTCACAGAGAATGTTATGACACAGTATCTGACACTCTGTTAACAATTCACACAGTAAGTTTAAACAGCAGTAAAGAACACAATAAATTGTTTACCCGTTCAAGGTGTAACTACACCTACATCCGGGGCTACCAAGCCGTGGAGGAAATTCACTATTAGTAGAATTAATTCAGAATAAACCAACCAGCTTTATCTCCTTCACTTAAAACCTACCCAATGCAACTTCAATCTAAGTTCTACTTAGACCGAGTTCCTACCCCCCTCAATCACAAAGTGATATCAACTATTGATTAATTGAATTGTGAAGACACTCTTCAATAAACAAACTTGATCTTGCTTCAAAGCTTTAATCAAGAGACACAACACTCGTGCTTCAAAGCTTGGAGTGATAAACTACCCTTACAACCAAATCCTAGTCCAAAGCACTTATCAATTGATAATTGCTTGGCTCACAAGAGTAACTAGAATTACACAAATTACAACCTGCTAAATCTTCAATACCAGAGGCAAAGAATGTAAGTGGTTCTATTCCTATTATAGAAGCAGTCCTGAAACTTCAGTTTTGGGCTTCCATAATAATAGCTAGGATTCACTTAATTAATCATAAAGACTTGGTCTTTTTAACAACCAATTTAGGTTTAACTAAGATTAACCAATTTTGCCACGTGAGCATGTAATCTAATAATATAAATCATAATAAAACAACTCAACAAACTTCTTGAAAACTCTCAGGAAAAACAGATTCTGCAGAACAGTAAATGTCACACAGAATGTCATAACATCGGTTATGACATCACCAATCTTCTCGTAATTCCAAGACAAGATTTTGCTTCCAGTTTGAGCTGTACTTAAACATCCTTCTCATGCAGAATTTATCTTCAACTCTAAATGTCATGACATCAGTCAAGATATTGTCATATCCTAGTTTTACCAAAAATTAATGCCAACATAAAAACACTTACAAACTCCCCCTTTGGCACATTTTTGGCTAAAACAAACTAAGCTATCAGAGTACCCATGCAGCAGAAAATAAAACCAGTCTAAGCTAATCTAAGCTTAAATAACCAGATCCTAGAGAAGATAAATTCTACCCACAATTTTCATACAATTGCCCACAATGCCCATAAGTTCTTCTCCCCCTTTTTAGCCACAAAGGGGCCAAAGGTACCAGTACAAATGCCCCAAAAGAAACAATATATAAATAGTACCATCAATTTAAAAGTTACATTCCAGCCAGTGAGTACAAATATCCAAAACAACCAGAATTAAAATAGACAGAATCAACAACAAAAACAAACAATTAACAGCAACAGGATCACAAATCAAGTGCTTTCTTCTCCTGAAGAAGCACTATGGAAAGCAACATCTTCAGAACTGCTCTCAGCAGCAGTATCTTTATCAGCATCAGCATCAACATTTGCAGCAGAATCATCACCAGCTAACCCTTCATCCTTAACCTCTGTGGTTGCTCCTTTCCAACATGAGATCGCCTTCAAGCTTTGCTTTGTTCAAGCTCCTTGCAGGTTGCTTTCAGCACAGCAATGACAGTTGTCTTCTGAGAATTTGCCTTGACATTTGATGTCTCAGCAGATGTCATGACAATGTCTGAGACATGTTTTCCTTGAAAGAGCTTGTAATGGAATCCAAGTGCAGAAGCTCTTTTGCATACTGAATCTCTATCAACAAGAATATCAGGGTATTGATCCATTATAATTCCACACAGGAGGGAGGGAAAGGCTATTGGTCCTTTTATAGCATAGCTTTCAGCATGTTTGAGGGTTTGCTCAAAGATGTAAGTTCCATAATCAAATTTTGCTTGAGTACCCACTGCAAATATGAATCTGCCCAGACCAACAAAGATGGTTGACTTGTGGTTTGTTGGAACCCAATTTTCAGTACCTATCTTGTGAAGGATAGCAAACTTAACACTCAATTTGTTGGCTGTGAGCTTTCCTTTTAATGGCCAATGTTTCACTTGTTTAGCAGTGATTGTTTGGCAGACCTGGTTATCAGTTTCTTCTAGCTCAGGTTGAGCATCATCTAATCTTCCCAAGTATTTGTTGATTACACTAGGGGAAAACTTCACCCTTCTCCCTCTCACATACACAGTCTTGAAGTCAGCTGACCTTCCATCAACACATCCACTTGACAAGTTCACAATGAACTCCTTCACCAGCACATCACAACAGTTTGAAAACTTCACCACGCTTTCATCACCCCTTCCTTAATCGATCAATCACATCCTTGCATTCAAGGGCACTCTTGTTCGCCCCTTCAAAGGCAATTCTCTTCACACATATTTCCACCGCTAGCATTCTCGTGGTGGTGGAAGGATATGTTATCAATAGCCACTTGTGGACTTGGGCGCTTCCCAAGAGATGACTTCTTCCTTGGATGAATGTCCGAGACATTCTCCTCAACATTAAAATCGTAGTCTTGATCGACTCAAGGTGCACCTTCCTCTTCTTAAAATTGGGGTTCTCTGGGTCTTGAGATACCACCATGCCTTCACCCTACTCTTTCCTTAGAGGGTCCAAATTGTTGTCCTTACCAGATTTTTCCTCAATTTTATGAATGCTTCACACCTTTCTTTGACAGACTCGAGAGGCACTGCTTCCTTTCCTTTTCATCATCCTCTTAGCAATGCTTGGATTGACATTGGCAATGAGGTCATTATCAGAGAATTCTTCATCCAAGTCAAGACAGGGGTTCCACAACATTTTCAGAATCTTTCACTGGAGAGTTTTCCAGATTGTCATCAACTGGTTTCTCTGGAGTTTCTTCTAGAATACCATCAGAGATATCATCAGCAAAATTGACAGGGGACCTATCAGCAACACACATATCAGGGGATTCTTCAAGAATTCCATCAGAAATATCATCATCACTAATCACATGGGGTTTATTAGTGGTATCAGCAACACAAACTTCAGGGATTTTATCAGAGGTATCAACAGCACACTTCACAGGGGAATCAATAGAGGGTTCAGTAACAAGATTCACATGGGTTTTCTTGACATGATCATCAGATGTCTTGACATTCTCTGAGACATCTAGATCAGCTGCTAAACTAGGGCTAGCAGATTCTTGGTTTAAAGGCATGTAAACCCCTGCACGTAGTGGTTTTCATTCAAGATCCCGTTACTATTCTAGCAATGGCTTGATGGACATACCTAGAACCTTCCCCGCTTGCTATTTCAGAGGCATGAGGAAGTTGGTTCAGAGGTCTTACCGTAAGGAGATGCTTGAGACCTTCGCATTCCCGGTGCGAAGTTTTTGACCCTCCTGTGATCGCTACCATTGCACGCAGAGGGTAACCTTCGTAGCTTCAACAGATGGCTTCGTGATTTGCCCTAATCCCATAATTGGTGGGAGATGAAGAGCCAGAATCTTGTGATGATGAAGAGGACGAAGACAAGTTTTGTTGAGACATCTTGAGGAAAAGAGGAAAAGTTTGACAGAGAGTTTGAGAGCTTCTGTTGATGAAGTGGCAAGAGATACTTTCAAATGAAGAAACTAAAATATATATATGTCTCTTCCTATTCTTGGACTTTTGAAAAGTAAGAGGGAAATAATTAATTACCCCACTTAAAATTAAATGAAATAAAAAGTCTCTTCCATTCCTTGTTGTAAGCAATTTTAATTGCTACAACTCCTCATATTGGCAAATACCCAATTTGCCCCTTAAATTTTCAAACTGACTAGCATCAAGAGCTTTAGTAAAAATGTCAGCCAGTTGAAGTTCAGTTGCAACATGCTCCAATTTAATCACTTTCTCTTACACAAGATCTCTGATGAAGTGATGTCTGATGTCAATGTGCTTAGTCCTACTGTGCTGTATATGATTCTTTGAAATATTAATAGCACTCGATTGTCACAAGAAATGTCATGACATCCTGTGACATTGTACTCAACAAGATCTACTTCATCCGCACTATTTGAGAACAATCGCTACCACCGCTATGTATTCAAATTTCAAGAAGGATAAAGACACACGCTTTTTCACGAACCAAGAAACAAGATTGTTCCCCAAGAAGAAGCATCCTCCGTAGTGCTTTTTCTATCATCAAGACTACCACCCAATCAACATCACAATATCCGCATGTAATTGGTTCACATCCATGAGAATATAGCATACCATAATTGCAAGTTCCACTCACATACTTCGTAATTCTTTTCACCGATTGATGTGACTCACTTTAGGTTCACGGTATCTTGCACATACTCCAACAAAGAAATGCAATGTCGTCTCTGGTCATATACAACAAGCTTCCTATCATGCTTCTATACAAGCTTTGATCAACATTTGCTCCACTTGTGTCTTTGGACAACTTTAAATGAGTAGAGCGTAAGTCCTTTTATGGTCGGCATTTTCCATTCCAAATTTCTTGACAATATTCCTTGCATACTTGCTTTGTGAAAGGAATGTTGAGTCTTCCATCCTGTGTGACTTGCAGTCCAAGAAAGTAAGTCAATTCTTCCATGAGGCTCATTTCAAACTCACTTGCATTTGGTTGGAAAATGTCTCACCATTGCATCCGACATTCCTCCAAACACTATGTCATCAACATAAATTGAGCTACCATTATCTTTCCTCCTTCATTCTTGACAAAGAGGGTTTTATCCAAGGCTCCTTTCCTATAACCTTTATCAAGAAGGAACTTTGTCGCCTTTCATACCAAGCCCTAGGAGCTTGCTTCACTATATAGGGCTTTCCTCAACTTGTAAACATGATCGTGAAAATTTGGATCCACAAATCCTTTAGGTCGCTTCTACATATACCTCCTCATTTAAGTAGCCATTTAGGAAGGCACTTTTCACATCCATCGAAACAATTTGAATTTCGAATACAAGAAACTCCTAGTAATAGTCTGATTGATTCCACTCAGCCACGAGCAAAAGTCTCATCAAAATCAATCCCTTCAACTTAAGTGTATCCCTGAGCAACAAGTCTTGCTTTATTTCTGGTGACAACCCCTTCTGCATCAAACTTGTTCTTGTAGATCCACTTTGTGCCAATGATGTTTGTTCCTTCTGGTCTAGGAACTAACTCCCACACTTCATGTTGCTTGAACTGGTTCAATTCATCTTGCATTGCTCCAATCCAGTATTCATCAGTTAGAGCCTCTTTGACATTCTTTGGCTCAATCTTTGACACAAAACAAGAGTTTGAGACAATTTCTATGGATCTTGTAATGACTCCACAGTTAGGATCTTCAATGATGAGTTCCTTTGGATGATCTTTCTGAATTCTGATGGAAGGATCTTTGTTAGCTTCCTCCGTTCGCACTTTGGTGAAGTAGGACACATCATCCTTATCGACACTTGTGGTGATGTCTCAAACAATGTCTCAACATCATACGAGACATTGTTTTCCGATGGTGATCATCAACTATGACATTAATAGACTCCATCATAACTTTTGTCCCGGAGTTGAATACTCTATATGCTCACTGCTTGTAGAGTATCCCGTAAAAATGCCTTCATCACTTTTAGAGTCCATCTTTCTCCTTTGATCACGATCCGCCGAATATAACATTTGCTACCAAACACATGGAAATATTTCACAGAGGTTTTCTTCCTTCCATATTTCATGATGGATGATGTTCCTTTCTCAAGGTGACCTCATAGAACATAGCAGTCGTATTCATAGCTTCTTTAAAATGAAGAGGAAGTTTCTTAGCATGAATCATTGCTCGCAGATTCTCAGATAGTCCTATTTTTCCTTTCCACAACTCCATTTTGTCGAGGAGTTATAGAGAAGAGAACTCATGATCGATTCCTTCGAGGAACATAATTCATCAAACTTGCTATTCTCAAATTCTTTTCCATGATCACTTCTAATTCGATAATGCATCATTCCTTTCTCTTTGAAGTCTTTTGCATAATTCTTTAAAGACATCAAACACATCGATTTTTCCCCGATGAAGTTTATCCAGTGAACTGAAAAATCATCCACAACAACATAAGCATATCTTTTTCCACCAAGGCTTTCAACCTGATAGGCCCCATCAAATCCATGTGCAACGCCCAAGACTGGAGGTGGTCGATGTCTTGACATGGATGTGACATTCGGTTTGCTTTCCAACCCGACATTCACCATGCACTCTTCCCTCATCAATATGCGCCTTGGAATCCCTCCACACCTCCATGGATATGATCTTTTCATCCTCTAAGATGCAAATGACCAAGCTTTTGGTGCCACAGCTTTCACCTCCTTTTCATCTTTGGTTGTAGAACGATATGGAAAGGTTAGTGTTCTCGACTCCCACAAGTACGCTTATCTTTGATCCGACCTCTCATCACAACTTCTTGTTTTTCATTTTCACAATACATTCAGACTTGGTAAAGTTGACCTTGAACTCGAATCACACAGCTTATCGATACTTATGAGATTGGCAACAAACCCTTCACTAGCAAGACTATTTAGGTTTGGAACCTGTGGCGCTCAAGTTTCCAACACCTTTGATTTCTCCTTTAGCTCCATCTCCAAAAGTGACATAACGGTAGTATGAGGTCCGACTTCATTTAGAGATTATTGATTCCACCATATGCCTAGAGCAACCATCGCCAAAGTACCGCCTTCCTTGCGTAAACTCTAAGGGAAGTATGAGCTATCAAGGTCACTTCTTCTTCCATCGCTGAGAGTATGGAACCTTGTTGATCTTAGGCTTGACATAAGGAGTCCGATTGGGATATCCATGTAGTCTATAGCAAAAGGCTTTATGTGTCCAAACCTTCCACAATAATGACACCTCCATCTTTGAAACTTTTTCTTCATGTTTCTCTCGATCTTGATGTTGAGCCCAATGTTGTAACATCCGCTTGACATTGGTTTATTAGGTCTCATATTCTTCTTGTTATCAACAAATTTCTTTGCAATACATATCCCGAACCATACTTCTCGCTTTATACCGTGACATCCGCTTTGACATTGGTTTGCCGACTGCTCTTCTTCTTGTCACCAGCAGTTTCTTTGCAAAGAACATATCCTAGACCATGCATATTTCCATTTTGTCCAAGTCAAGGATTTCTTCCAACTTATCGATCAGATGTCAAGATCTTGATGATTTAGACATCTGATCAAGTTTGGAGTTCAACACTATAATTTCACTGTTGAAGTGACTTATAGTAACAATGTTTTCCTTCTTCTTAGCCTCCAACTTCACATTCTCCTCCAACTTCACAATCGCCTTTTTCTGCTTCTCATTTTGTCGACATACTTCACCACTCGATACTCTTGTAAGTTTCAAAGAAGCTCTTCAAATGTCACTTCCTCATCACTAGAATCATTTTCGAATTGCACACCCAGAGAGTAGTGACCATTGGTCGATTCTTCTTCGATTCACTTCCGAGTCACCATCGCACTAAGATACCATTCCTTTCTTTTGTTTCTTTAGAAAGGACATTCACTCTAATATGCCCATATCCTTCACAACCATGACATGGATTCCTCTGCTTGACTTCCCTTTTCGACTTGATCTTCCGGAGTCATAAGTTCGCTAATGTCATATGGATTGTTCTTGACATTGGACCTTGACTTTGGATCAATTCTCTTGATGAGTTTGTTGAACTGTCTTCCATGCATAGCTATAGCTTCAGATATCTTCTCTTCATCCTCCTCCTTGCATTCCTCTTCAGTATTGAATACAAGGGCTATGCTCTTGTTCTTCCTGTCAACATTTTCACTGATCCCCATCTCAAATGTCTGAAGAGATCCAACAAGTTCTTCAACCTTCAAGGTGCATATATCCTGAGCTTCCTCTATGGCAGTCACTTTCATTGCAAACCTTTTAGGCAAGGATCTGAGAATCTTTCTCACCAGCTTTTCTTCTGACATCTTTTCTCCCAATGCTCCTGAGGTGTTGGCAATCTCCAGGATATTCATGTGAAACTCATGAATGGTCTCATCTTCCTTCATCTTCAAATTCTCAAATTTAGTAGTGAGCATCTGAAGTCTTGACATCTTCACCTTGGATGTCCCCTCATGAGTAGTTTTGAGAGTGTCCCAAACATCCTTGGCCAGTTCACATTGATGTACTAGTCTGAAGATATTTCTATCAATTCCATTGAATAAGGCATTCAATTCTTTAGAGTTGCCCAATGCTAGCTCTTCTTCTTCTTTGCTCCATTCTTCCTCGTGTTTCTGCATTAGTAGTTCCATCTTTCTCAAGCTTGGTAGGATGTTTCCATCCTTTGTCGCCAGCCCCCAAGCTTTAATGTCCAAAGGACCTCAAAAAGCAACCATACGAGGTTTCCAAGAATCATAATTAGATCCATCCAAGATAGGTGGTCTATTTCAAATCCTCCTTCCTTATCCATAACGCCGTAAACTATTATCCCTAGATCTCACTCTCGTAATAAGTGTGTGCCCGCCTCCGATGCCAATTGAAATTTCGGCAGCAGATACGTGATGTCACGTAGAATGTTATGACACAAGATTCGACACTGCTAACAATTCACACAAGAAGTTTAAACAAAGAAGAATAACACAATAAATTGTTTACCCGCCTGTGTAACTACACCTACATCCGGGGCTACCAAGCCGTAGAGGAAATTCACTATTAGTAGAATTAATTCAGGAATAAACCAACCAGTTTATCTCCTTCACTTAAACCCTACCCAATGCAACTTCAATCTAAGTTCTACTTAGACCTGAGTTCCTACTCACTCCCCCTCAATCACAGCAGTGATATCAACCTATTGATTAATTGAATTGTGAAGACGCTCTTCAATAAACAAACTTGATCTTGCTTCAAAGCTTTAATCAAGAGACACAACACTCGTGCTTCAAAGCTTGGAGTGATAAACTACCCTTACAACCAAATCCTAGTCCAAGGCACTTATCAATTGATAATTGCTTGGCTCACAAGAGTAACTAGAATTACACAAATTACAACCTGCTAAATCTTCAATACAAATTTAGGCGCAGAACAGAGTAAGTGGTTCTATTCCTATTATAGAAGCATCCCGAAACTTCGCTTTGGGCTTCCATAATAATAGCTAGGTTCACTTAATTAATCCTAAAGACTTGGTCTTTTAACAACCAATTTAGGTTTAACTAAGATTAACCAATTTTGCCACGTGAGCATGTAATCTAATAATATAAATCATAATAAAACAACAACAAACTTCCTAAAACTCAGAAAACAGATTCTCAGAACAAGAATGTCACACGTAATGTCATAACATCTGTTATGACATCACCAATCTTTGCGAATTCCAAAGACAGATTTTGCTTCCCGAGATGTACTTAAACATCCTTCTCATGCGTAATTTATCTTCAACTCTCGAATGTCATGACATCACCAAGACATTGTCATATCCTAGTTTTACCAAAATTAATGCCAATATAAAACACTTACACTTTCTTTTAGTATGAATTTGTAATAAAGAAATAAGGGAAGACTTTGAATAAATAAACTGAGTGATTTTCTTACCTTTGAAATTGTTTCATTGTGGACCGATATTTTCTCTCAAAATCCTCTAACATGAGATCGATGCGTACGCACACGGTGTCCAATAGATATTTTTTTCGCTTTTTCACTAACATTGTACCTGCTGCTTTGTAGTTGGCAGCATTGTCAGTGACAATTTGTACAACATTATTTTCTCCCACCTCTTCCACAATGTCATCAATCAACTTAAAATTGCATCGCTAGCTTTTGTAATGTAAAACATAAATAGACTTTTAAAAGACAAGACTTTTAGGATCGCCACTAAGAAATTCAAATACTTCAAATAAGTTTGTGTTTTATAATGACTTTCTTTGTCTCCTCCATTTTATACTTCAAATACTTTGTTCTAATTTCATGATATGAAGGGGCCTTGAATCCAAGACCATGTTTTGAAACCAACTCCAACATTTTTTTTAAATTCTTCACTTTTTGCCACGTTAAAAGCTATGACATTGTTGTAGAAGAATGAAGCAATTTCAAGACAAGCTTATTCTCTTAAATTCTTTTGAAGATGGAGTTTATGGTGGATTGAGTACTCCTCCTTCTTCTTGAAAAGCTTTGTCAGAATTACCATCATCCTCCACCGCCTCTTTCCTACTATTTCATCCGTGTCATCGATTGTTTTCTAAAGTAAATTGTTTTGCGAGATTTTAAAATCTCCCACATTTGGATTTTAACATCATCCTGCATGACTTACATGCCTCAGCATTTATCTATATACTAGCCAAATGATGTTTCAGCCGATACACTCCTCCGATCACTTCCTTTGAATAATAATTACATTTGATTTTCCTTGTTCCTCCATCCACAGATACACTATGCTTCCAAGCAATGTCGTTCTCGCCTAGGAGCATTTTTTGAGGTTTTGTGGTGCGATGAGGAAGTGAGTGGAATGGAAGAAATATTTGATGTGAGATTGAAGAATAGAATAAAATATGATAGGTAGAAACCGAGAATAAGGAGAAAATATTTGATGTGAAATGAATAAGGAATGAAAGCAATTTATAGAAGGAATTGAAGGAGGGAATAAAAGATATGATTAGGTTAATTAATGGGTTGATTTTCCATATTGAAAACCCTAAAGTTCCCCAATAAATCACCCTTGGAGAAAGGAATGGTTACTAATTTTATGAAATTTAAACCTAACAGCTTTTAATGGATTAGGTCGGGTCGAACCGGTCAAACCGGTTGATGCGTAAAAATGGATCGCAATAGATCTTAGATCTCACGCCCTACGATCTTGCATCGTGCTTCAAGCGCCCACCATCTCCAACGATCCCGCTAAGATCCGACGTGAAAACCCTAACCTAACTCAGAAGATCTTAAGATCTCACGATCTTACTATAGATCTTGACAACCATGATTTCGTATATATAAGTTCAATCATAATTCTAAAGTCTTCCAAACTATCTTTCAAAACTCTTCTACATGTCATGTTGGTGGTGTTATATCCGCTATTCGACATGGATGACAAGGATTTGCATTCCTTTGAAGCTACCGCTTGTTATAGGAGAAATACATGTTGCAAAAATATACTATTGCTTTCTCTCCCAATTAATCATTACTATATAGTGAGAGGAGAGACTTAGGGAAGCCAACGTTATAGACAATCGAGAAAATAAGGAGAGATTTTTGTGTTGGTGATTGTAAAGAGTATGGTAAAAATGTAGAATTTTCAGATTAGAATGGATAATACCTATTATACTTGGCAACCCATTGTTTAAGAACATTGCTATGTTTACATCGAATGCTTACAATAAGCTTTACAATCGTAGCTTCCCTGTTATTTGATGTATGGCTTAAGTTTCAATTTCCAAAAATATAATAAATAAATCAAATTAGTAAATTTTACAAGATAATAATACGGTGTTGATGTAAAAGTGGTGTAACTATATCATTTCTCATTGTTTAGTGAAACTCTTTCTTGCAACCGAATTTAAAGTGTCAACGACCAGACCTCGAGTTCTACCACTTATATTGTGTCAAATTGTTTGAAAAATAGTCCTTGATGACGGTGGGGGTAGTGGTTGCAGTGTAGTCGTTGATAGTGGTGTGTGTGGCAACGTGGTTTGTTGAAGGAGTTGAATTAGTTCCAGTATATTAGATTTTGGAAAAAGATCCGACATAAGTCTAAAATTAATCTTATGATAAGCTACAAGGTACATTTAGTTTATTTTCACCATACTTTTTTTATTTTAATAAATTTGGATTATATTAGAAGACATCCATGCTAATTATGATAAGCTACAAGGTACATTTAGTTTATTTTCACCCATACCTTTTTTTGGAATAAAATTGGATTATATTAGAAGACATCCAAATTACAAATGAAAATTGATCTCTTGTGGCAAAATCGTAGTTAAAATGGTCTCTAATTTCGTCGCTAAATAAAAAACCGTCGTAAAAATCATCGCTAAATAAAAACCATTGTTAAAACCGCCGAAAAATCGTCAGAAACCATTGTTAAAACCATTGTTAAAAACCGTTGCTAAATTGTAAAAATCGTCGCTAAATACCGTCGTAAAAATCGTCGCTAAATTGTAAAAATCGTCGCTAAATAACAGGAGGGACCAATGATGTGCGATAAACCTAATGTGTCTAACGGTATCTTAACTGCAAGCGCACAGCCTATCGCGGTAGTAATAAAAGATTGTCGAATCCATGTGGACTTTGTAATCACTCTAGTGCGGGAAAGTAATGCTAGTTTAGCTAAGGCGGAAATTGTCACGTTTGGTTTTGGGAAGGTTAAGGAAGGTAAACTAACTGATTTTAAATTAATTATGAAATGAAATGGTCGGTATGTAATAGAGTCGACCTAAAAGATCTAATCTGACTTAAGCATATAAGGATGGTCAACTTAATTGTTCTGTAGAATTCATCAGTTTAAAAACCCTCAATTCACACTTTCATGGTCTTATCTCGGATTATACGTCTAAAGCCATATACCTGCTTTCGCTAGCCTATAAGTGTTTAGAGATACTTTTTGGAAACTTAATTAATTCTAATCTGTTTTAAAGCGCTTTCACTGTATTTAAATCAAATGCCTAACTTTAGCTATTTGGTTAAAAACCTCACACTTTCGTGGTCTCGATCTAACCTATTTACTCTTCTTACTTTCGTAACAAAGGTTTTATTTTTAAGCATAAAAAGTTATAACCAGAGTTAAGTTGATTAAGGTTTTAGCCTAAGTTTGATCAAATGCCTATTGGCTCTAACTATTCCATACCGACACTAAAGGTTTAGCTAGCCATGGAAATTAAAATGAACTCACAGGAAATAAAAACAAACAAATATAAAATGGACATTATAAATAATAAATGAAACTTGAATTAATTAATTAAAAGGTACTGTAATACAATTGTAAAATAAAAACCTGAAAATAAAGCCAATACTTAAATCCCTCTTCCACAGATCGGAAACTTGGACTTGGTATCGGTAATACGACGAATTCTGAAGCTTGAATAAAAATCCTAAACTAGGATAATAATTTCCTAATGTTGGAAATTATTATTTGGGCAATGAAATTAAACAATTGGAATAAACGAATGCAAAGAGAATAATAACTGAAATAAACTGGGTTCGATTTCGGCAGAGCTTCCGCACAAGTAAACTGAAAATTGCTCTGTGTCTCTAAAAGTTGAAAGCTGAGGTATTTATAGGAGAATGGAATTGACAGTTGGGATGAACTTCACACACGTAGCTTCCCTTGAACCTCTCCAAAAATATAGGAACATGGTTGATCATGGTTGAACGTGGCTGTGAGGTTGAGAGAATTTAGGAGTTTTAAAAACTCCTTCTGTTTGACTTCACCACGTTCTGCACGTTTAGTTAACCGACACGCTGCTACGCTCATCGATGCTACGCAGTGTTTGGTGTTTCTCCGTGTTACGGTCGTGGCAGATGTGTTACGGTCGTAACACGCTTCATGATGTGTTACGGTCGTGGCAGATGGGTTACGACCGTCACAGCTACAAAATCTGTATTTCTTGACAGATTCATCATTTTTCTTCTGTTCTTTGATGCTTTCTTGCATTGTTTCATGTTTTCTTCTGTTTTGAGCTAAGTTATGAATACCTGCAAAAAGTAATGACAAACTCGAAATATTCGGGAGTTAATCGGGTAAAATAATACAAAACGGGTTAATTTCATGGAAAATAAACGATATGATTTCGTGTTATCAAATTCCCCCATACTTAAACCTTTGCTTGTCCTCAAGCAAAATAATCAATTAAAGATATCGGACAAGTTTTTATAAACGCACATAACTAGTATACCTTTCGTTTTCAAATAATTACAAGAAATCCTAAGTTAGTTCGGCCAAGAAAATCGAGTAAAACAACAACGATACGCTAATGACACAAGCAACAAGCTAGTCGACGACTATCCGTTTTAAACGAAACGTACAACTATACCGCTATAATTCTACTCAAGGTTTCTCGTTCCTATTTCACCCGGTTTCGTTCTCGCGCAATCACATTAAGCCCATTATCCTTACACGCACGTAGTGGAATAGCCAGTTAGTGGTTCTGATCAAAACACAACGGTTTCTGGCACAATTATGTGGCAACCTTATTATTCGATTGCAAGATGCGGGGGATCAAACCGTAGTCCGCCCTATCGAGTTTAGTTCCAGATGCTTCTAAACCACCTAAACAATGGATTTTCATGTTACTTAGTAAAGCTTTTGCATCCGTTGGATTAAACGATCGGGTGAGGATCGCCCAATTTAATTGGTGCATTGGCTATTTTCTTAAAGCATGTAACATTCCTTTTAAAACAATTAGCAAGATCATCCACTTATGTTCATCGGCTTTCCACGTGGCTTGTGCTAAGACTTGTGCCGACTGCTAATATAAACTACTAGGGGCTAATTTAAGACTCAAAACTCAAAGTATCCAGATAACGAAAATGGAGACGATTCGCGTAAGTAGGAGTCAAAGGTGTCATAACCGATAGTTCTCGTTGGATCGCCTCGCCTTCTAACTAAGATTTCAGCTAAAGTGGGTAACTAACGATTATGCGAATATAAAAGGCGTAAAATTTTGGTATGGTGAATAAAACGGGAGAAAATGAAATAGCTAAATATTACTAAATGGAAATGAAATTACTGCTCAATTAAGAATGAAGATTCTCTCACACTATATCAAACATTGTCTCAATGTTATGATATAACGGTGAGGTTAAATTAAAAAATACATCGGAAAAATAAAGAAAACAACAAGAAAAGAAAACTATCGCACCACAAAGCCTTCGTGACCTTCCGAGGGGGTAGCTTCAGAGTCGGTGCTCTGGGGTCCAAGAGATGTGACATCCACCCTTAGAGCATTAAGCTCGCTTAGCACTTCATCAAGCCTTTCATTAGTCGAGCGTTGGCCACTCAAGATTTGGGCATTTTGCGCGAGTAAGACGTCGAACGCCTCGATGTAACCTCCTGATTTGGCATTCATAAGGTTCATGATGAATGGCTGGAGAATCTCCGAAAATTAGGAGGTGGTGGAGCGGAGGAAGATTCTGTGGATCGTGCACGGAACACTCGATCCAATTCTTCCCGTGATCTCATCACGCCGATACGAGGTTCTTCTTGAGCAAAGAAGATGGCCTCGTGGGCTTCAAGGTTAAACACCCAATTGGCTCGGCTCGAGGATCGATTCGTCCCTCGCAAGGCAAAACAATGTTAGTGTAAACTTTGTTCTCAGATCACCGATGGAACTTTCCGTCGCCCCGCTGTGGATGAGGTGGGCGATTTGCAATGATCCAAGGTAAGCGTAACCTGTGCTCGGATGGTAGATGAGCAAGGGTGTCACCATGATTCAAAGGCCAAGGCAAGAGAAATGACAAGCCTCCAAGTAGAAAGGTTTGCCTTTGGTGTAGATGGAATGAATATGGGCTGGAGGAAGGGTGCGCGTTGATTTTCTCGACCAGAGAATGCACAATGCATGAAAAATAGCTCCTGGAGTTAAGCTTGTGGTTGCTATCTCTTGAAGATTGTGTTACACAGATACGTGGAAGTAGCGATCGCCGGATTATGGATTTGTGTGGCATTGAGGTGATCAAGAGTGTGCTCATTGTTGGTGAGGCTATGCCAAAGGTCAAGGACTTCTCCAAAGTTGCCGGCACACGGAGGTGTGAACCTTCATCTGTAGAAGTCAAGAATTGTCCGAACGCTGCTCGAGAGAACTCGATTGCACCGAATATGCGAAATGTCGCAACACCGTAAAGTTGGTTTGTTGAACCGTGGAGTGATGTATCAAAAGGAGCTGAGGAACTCGAGAGTGAGGTTCTCGTACGTGGGCTGGGGCTGGCTACATAGGTTCCACAAGTTGACACTTTGAAGAAGGCTGAACACCTTCAAGCAAACCAAGGTCTCTCAGCAACAAGGTCAACATACCTAGTGGGTGTAGTCCCGACGTGGAATTTCAAAACTTAACACGCTGAGTCTCGCCTTGTTCACCATCACGAGGATAATGCCGTGAATAGGTCGAGATTGTTCGCCATTTGCATGCAAGAGTGGTTGAGTGAAATGGGTGTGGTTTGTGAATGAGTGAATGAGAGGATGATACGGGTAATGGGAGTATGTATAGTGAAAGGAGATAGTGAGAAGTTTGAAAATTGAGAGGATTAGTGGTGGGGTTAATGGGTAGTTAATGGAGGAAGTGGGACGGTTGGGGAGTTATGGAAGAAGAAGAGAGAAGGTTGAGGGAAAAAGAAAAGGAACGTTCTGCTAACAGGGTTACTGATGTAGCCCGTGTTACGGTCGAACATCTAGTCGACGAGCGAACATGAAAGGCGTGTGACGTGGGGGTTGAGGACGATCGTGGGCTACAAATTTTGCAAATTTTAACAAAGACAGACACAATTGCACAGAGTAATATTTTTATAAAAAGCAGAACATCTCAGGCATTCCAACATAAACACAACATTAATTCATTCAACATATAATCCAATATATAATTCGCAATAGAGTAGAAAACCATAAAACATTGTAAACAGAATAATGAATGTAAGTTTAAAATTGAAAACAAACAATTGCATTAATTCAAATTGAGTAACTTGTTCTTTTTGACAGAAAGTAAATGACTTGTAAATTGAAATGCAGTAATTTAATAAAGAATTGAGACTACCTAGAAAAAAATCAGAATGGGAAAATTCTAAAAACTAAGAATTAAAAAACGGAAAAACTGAAAACTAAGAACTAAGAACTAGGAACTGCTTCATCCAATCTTTTCTTTTAATAACTCTAAAGCCTTGGTGATGTTATAGAATTGCTCCACTGTGATGTCAGTTAAACCAATAAGATCCAAACGCATAGTCTTCAATTCATTCTTTATTCCATCAATGTCAGTTTTTATAAGAATCCAAAGTGGTCAGAATGGTGTTTAATTGTGTAGTGTATTTTCCTTGGTTTATGTCAGGGGCTACTTGTGCTTCAGCCATATTTGTAAAATCATGGTAACTGGAGGAGTTTCGTGATCCGCTTCGCTTTGACATGAAATTATCAAGAACAAAATATGATTGTGGTGTTTCCGTGTCGAGGGTGGTCAGTGGATTCAATTCATACAACCAATTATCACGGTTATGGACGCTACTCGGCATGGTTTGAAGGGTAAAAGAGTAACAACTTCGCTTATCGTGTAATCATAAGGTGCGTGGCCTAAATTTCCTATTATCGTTGTTGAAACAAATCAATGTTCATAGGCCTAATTGATCCAAATGGTGCACAGCTTATTAAGTTGGTAACGAAGTCCAAGAGCATTTGCAATCATTGTAACTAATCCTCCCACATCGACAGAACATTAGGGTCCTCACTAATGCGGTAAAGGTCTTCATCAGAGCGGACAACATTGATGTGGCCCTAGGTTCATACAATAAAGCAGGACAACTCATCCTTGGATACAAAGATTTTGGTTTTGTTCTTTCCAAACATAGTGTGGGCAAGAATTCTATGGAAATAACGGATGGTCGGGTTATGTATCTCATTGTTATCCATACTTTCTCGGGTCGTGATAGTTTCCTGCTAAAGTACCCTAAGTAATCCAGCTCAAAATCCAATAAACCGCCTCGTGGGTAGTAAAAGCTAAGGGTCCACTAGGGAATCCTAATAAAGCACTAAGTCCCTATGGTTATAGGTGAACTCAATACCAAAAGTCTCAAGGCGATGATTCCTTTCGGCCCGACACCGTGTTCGTGGATGTAAACTAAAGAACTCAAGAACTCAAGGGTAAGCTCTCGTAAGTGATAAACCTAGATTTAAGGTGTGCTCGCTCCCATCCCAATTGGTTAAACATGTAATAAACACCGCCGCTATGCCTAAAGTGTCCATAGTGGGTTCATCATGACATGTGGTCAACCGATGTCTCTTTGAGACAAAGCCTCAAATCTTCTTCTTTGGTTTCTACCTCTAAAGGTGGTTTCCATAAAGTTCTGTGGAGGATCCATAGCAAAAGTAAAGCGGGGAAACAGAGTAGAGGAGAAAGTAAAGAGAAAAAGACTTTTTAGAAGTCCTGTGGCAAGTAAAATTGTTTTGAAATCAACAGCAGTTTTATAAAAGTTTTAAAAAAATGAAAAATAGCAAATTGTAAAAGAAATAAAACAGAGAATAAAAACAAAATAGCAAGCAAAAACAAATAAAATGGGTTGCCTCCCATGAAGCGCTGTTTTTAACGTCATAAGCCTGACGAAATACCTAGTGAAAAATTAGTCGGGAGAAATAGGTGGCAGTTCTACGAGTTTTAGCTTATTCGTATAATCCTTATTATCTATACGATGATATTGTTTTAACCGCTGCCCGTTTACAATAAACGGGGCACTATTTCTATCTTTAATTTCTATCGCTCCGCTAGGAAATACTTTTGTAATATCGAAAGGACCGGACCATCTAGATTTAAGTTTTCCAGGGAAGAGTCTAAGTCTAGAATTAAATAAAAGTACGACGTCTCCCACACTAAATTCTTTCTGAGATAAACGCTTATCATGCCATTTTTTAGTTCGTTCTTTGTATATTTTAGCTGTAAGCCGCCTAGTCTTAATTCTTCCAGCTCTGTAAATCGAGGATGCTTCTCGCCAAAGAAGGTAATTAATATTGAGTGTCTTTATTGCCCAATAAGCTTTATGCTCTAATTCCACCGAGATGACATGATTTTCCGTAAACAAGTTTGAAAGGTGTAGTCTGATAGAGTCTTGTAGGTCGTCCTATAAGCCCATAAAGCTTTGCTTGGATGACCAATCTTTCCGAGATATAGCTACGCTTTTTCTAATATTTGTTTAATCTCTGCTTGAAACTTCGACTTGTCCGTTAGTTTATGGATGATAAGGAGTTGCGACGGTGTTTGACTTATTTAGATAGTAATTTATCAAACATCTTTGAAATAAAATGAGATCCACCGTCACTAATAACAAGTCGAGGAACACCAAAACGCTGGAAAATTATGTTCTTAAAAGCTTTATCACCACTGTGTGTCATTTGTAGGAGAAGCTATTGCCTCGATCCATTTTGAAACATAATCGATACCACGAGTATAAACTTGTTTCCAAAAGAAGATGGAAAGGTCCCATGAAATCTATTCCCAAACATCAAAGACTTCAACTTAGTATTCCTTTTGAGGCATTTCATCGCCTTGAGATATTACCGTGGCAGCGATCACGCTTTTAACGGCGATGTGGACATCCTTCCATAGGTTAGCCGTAAAAGGTCGGCTTGGAGAATTTTGGCACACGCTTTAGAGGTGCTAGCATGTCCGCCATAAGGAGATGAATGACATGGAAATGACGCTGCCTATTTCTTCGCTGTGATACAACGGCGAAAATTCCATAAGGTCCTCGCTTGAATAAAAGTGGCTTGTCCCAATAGTAACTCTTGAGATCATGGAAGAATTTTTTCGCTGGTGTTAAATCGTGGAAGGCACCCGCAGCCTAAATAATTAACGATGTCAAGATACCATGGTAATCCTACGGTCATGTCAATGGCTTCCACGACTTCCTTAGCTTCGTGTTTATCCAATTGAGCTAGGTCGCTATCATATGTGCTATCGATGTTCATACGTAAAATCGTCATTAATTGGCACTTGTTCGGGTTTTACACCTTCTAAACGGGATAAATGATCCGCTACGACGTTTTCTGTTCCTTTCTTGTCCTTAATTTCCAAGTCGAATTCTTGTAAGAGTAAGATCCAGCGGAGGAGTCTGGGTTTTGCATCTTTCTTGGCAAGTAAATATCGGATAGCAGCGTGGTCCGTGTAAACGATGATTTTTGCTCCTACAAGGTAAGAACGGAATTTGTCAAGCGCGAAGACCACGAATAAAAGTTCTTTTCGCAGGGCGTAGTTCATCCGAAATAGTCAGCGCTCACCGCGTAGTAAATTGCGTGAAGTTTCTTTTCTTTTCTTTGTCCAAGAACTGCGCCTACAACGTAATCACTTGCATCGCACATGATTTCGAAAGGTAACCTCCAATCGGGCGGTTGCATGATTGGTGCAGAAATAAGTGCGGATTTAAGGGTTTCAAAAGCTTTGAGACAATCGTCATCGAATATGAACGCAACATCCTTCATTAATAGACCGGTAAGTGGTTTCGTAATTTTCGAGAAATCTTTAATAAAGCGTCGGTAAAAACCGGCGTGTCCTAGAAAACTTCGTATCTCTCGAACGGTCTTGGGTGGTTGGAGTTCTTTAATCACTTCTATCTTAGCTTTGTCAACTTCAATTCCTTTATTGGAAATAACATGTCCAAGTACGATTCCTTCTCTGACCATAAAATGGCATTTTTCCCAGTTGAGCACAAGGTTTACTTTCACACATCGTTCTAAAACACTCTCTAAATTAGATAGACATCCTTCAAAGCTTTGTCCACACACAGAGAAGTCGTCCATAAACACTTCCATGATGTTGTCAATGAAATCTGCGAAGATAGCCATCATACATCGTTGAAAGGTTGCGGGAGCATTACATAATCAAAAAGGCATTCGTCAGACGCGAACGCCCGTAGGGACACGTGAATGTAGTCTTCTGATCATCGTGGTGAATCGAATTTGGAAAATCCGAATAACCGCCTAAATAGCGTAAATAGGAGTGTTTGGCTAATCGCTCTAACATTTGATCAATAAAGGGTAAAGGAAATGGTCTTCCGAGTAGCTTTGTTCGTTTTCTATAATCAATGCGCACTCTGTGTCCACTAACTACTCTTTGTGTTATCGATTCGCCTTGTGCATTTTTCACGACAGTGACACCTCCTTTCTTAGGTACGACATGTACTGGGCTAACCCACTTACTGTCGGAGATCGGGTATATAATTCCAACTTCCATTAGCTTTTTGATTTCATCTCTGACTATAGTGCTGAGGATCGGATTAATTCTTCTTTGAGGTTCTCGAGAGGTTTTGCAATCCTCTTCTAGCAGAATACGGTGCATACAAATTGAAGGACAAATTCCTTTTAAGTCCGATATGTTATAACCTAACGCAGTAGGGTATTTCCTTAGAACGTCTAAAAGTTTCTGGGTTTCAAGCGTTCCTAAACTGGAGTTCACTATTACAGGTCGAGTTTGTTCAGTATCAAGGAATTGTAACGAGATTGTTAGGTAAAACTTTCAATTCTAGCTTTGGTTTCTTGGGACATGGCATATGATTAGGTGTAAGTGCTAGACTTTCGCTAGATCATTATCTCTATATGGTTCTCGCCAATTGTCGTCTTCGAATATCAGAGGGGTTTGAATCTTCATTATTTCGGAATATGTAGTTTGTTCAGCCTCCATCTCTTTGACGCACTCGTCTATAATATCGAGTAAATAACATGTGTCGTTCATGGCGGGTGCTTGTAGAAATTGAGTGAGGATGAATTCCACTTTTTCCTCTCCGACTTCGAATGTTAGTCTGCCCTTCTTTACATCAATTATAGCTCCAACTATAGCTAGGAATGGTCTTCGTAATATGATAGGGTAATCAATCTTCGTAGATGTCCATAATTATGAAATCGGTCGATATAGAATTGACCTATTTTAATCGAACATTTTCCAATATACTATTGTGGTACTTAATCGATCGGTCACTAATTGAATGTACATTTTTGTAGGTGTAAGTTCTCCCATTTCCGCTTTTTGCAAATAGATAGGGCATGACACCATATTTTGCTCCTAAGTCGCATAGAGCTTTGTCTATGACGAATTTTCCAATGTTACAGTAGGGTATAGAGAAACCACCTGGGTCTTTTAGCTTAGGAGGCATGTTATTCTGAATGATGGCACTACATTCAGCAGTGAGGGTAACTGTTCCGTTATCTTCTAACTTTTTCTTGTTAGATAGGATTTCCTTAAGAAATTTAGCATACGATGGCATCTGGGTGATGGCTTCTGTGAATGGTATTGTGATATTTAGTTGTTTCAGAAGTTCCACGAATTTCTTAAATTGGCTCATCGATTTAGAATTGGTTAATCTCTGAGGATACGGAATTTGTGGTTTATAGGGCGGTGGAGGCACATAAGGTTTCTCTTTTTCTACAGCCTCTTGAGTTTCGTTTTCCTTTTCTTTCGGTTCGCTCTCGTTTTCACTTGGCTTGTCTTGCTTCTGATACATTGTTGGGTTTTCTAGTCTTGGATCAACAGGTCCGTCAAGTTCTTTTCCACTCCTTAGTATCACGGCATTAGCGTGTCGTTTCGGGTTAGGTTGTGGTTGACCCGAAAATATTCCAGCAGGAGCAGCAGTAGGTGCTTGCTGTTGAGCTACTTATGAAATCTGAGTTTCAAGCATCTTGTTATGGGTAGCTAAAGCATCGACCTTGCTAGATAATTGCTTAATTTGCTCATTGGTATGTAAATTCTGATTTAAAACATCCTTATTGGTCTGGGATTGAGAAGCAATGAAGTGTTCTATCATAATTTCGAGGTTAGATTTCTAGGAATGTTGGAAGTATTGGGTCCGTTATTAGGATGATTCGATAGCTTTGACAACTGTGGTGTAGCGTGAGCTTGTCCAGAGCATACAACGATTGTTGCTTTTGTACGAGAAATTTGGATGATTTTTCCAACCCGGGTTATAATGACATCGTAGGGATTTCCTTGTACGTAGTTAGCTTGTTCGGCCGGTACTCCGCCAAAAGTGGGCATTCGGAGCAGTGATGTGATTGAATACCACATAGATCGCAAGTTGGGATCACCGCAGCCACGGTAGCATGGGAGTGATGGAAAGATTCTCTAGTTTTTGGGTAAGAGCTCCACTTTAGCATTAACTTGATCCAGCTGTTCACTTCAACCTTGTTACCTTTCGTTGAGATTTCTACATTGGCTCTCTCGCCTCCCATTGGTAGTGGTTTTGAGCCATGCCGATAAGTTGGTTCGCATCGGCGTATGGTTTATCCATCGCGCCACCGAAAGAACGCCTATAGTTAATCTTGTATTGTACAAGAGACCGTTATAGAATGTGTGAATAATCAACCATTCTTCTAAACCATGATGAGGGCAGAGTCTTAGCATATCCTTGTATCGTTCCCATGCTTCGAATAAGGATTCATTGTCTTTCTGTCTGAAACCATTGATGTTGGCTCTGAGCATAGCAGTTTTTCTTGGAGGAAAATATCTAGCTAAGAAGACTTTCTTCAACTCATCCCAAGTGGTGATTGAGTTGGAAGGAAGAGATTGAAGCCACGCACGAGCTCTGTCTCTTAAAGAAAAAGGAAATAGGCGCAATCGTATCGCCTCGGGGTTCACTCCATTCGCTTTCACAGTGTCTCGCATCACAAAACACCGATGATGTAAATTGGTCGCAGAGGGAGCTCCAGAGAACCCGGTTCACTGAACGGCTAAAAGAAGCGAAGGTTTCAAACAAAATCGCTTTCGAGCGATAGCAGGAGCCTAATATCACATGAGGCTCCGCTGAGAAGGTACCGTAATCCTTAAGAGGACAAGGAGGAGGAGGTGGATCAGCCATTCTTCGTAATTGCCGAGATCCGGAAGAATGTACGGAGGAAGATTTGAGTTCACTGTTTTGAATTGCCTTCTTAATCAAAGATAACGCCGATATTGTTATGGGTATATGCAAAGGACCACCTTGAGAGCGAGTATTTGACATACACAAAAGGGAAAATAAATAGTTGCCTTAGTCTAGACAGTGCTACTTTAAGAGTGCACTAATGACTAGATCAAAGTCCCCGGCAACGGTGCCAAAAACTTGATGTGCGATAAACCTAATGTTTCTAATAAAGATCTTAACGCAAGTTTACGTACTATCGCGTAGTAATAAAATATTGTCGAATCCACAGGGACTTTGTAATCACTCTAGTGCGGGAAAGTAATGCTAGTTTAGCTAAGGCGGAAATTGTCACGTTTGGTTTTGGGAAGGTTAAGGAAGGTAAACTAATTGATTTTAAATTAATTATGAAATGAAATGGTCGGTATGTAATAGAGTCGACCTAAAGGATCTAATCTGACTTAAGCATATAAGGATGGTTAACTTAATTGTTCTGTAGAATTCATCGCTTTAAAACCCTCAATTCACACTTTCATGGTCTTATATCGATTATACGCCTAAAGCCCTATACCGCCGCTAGCCTATAAGTGTTTAGAGATACTTTTGGAAACTTAATTAATTCTAACTGCTTTAAAACGCTTTCACCGTATTTAAATCAAATGCCTAACTTTAGCTATCCGTTAAAAACCTCACACTTTCGTGGTCTCGATCTAACCTATTTACTCTTCTTACTGTGAATAAAGGTTTTATTTTTAAGCATAAAAAGTTATAACCAGAGTTAAGTTGATTAAGGTTTTAGCCTAAGTTTGATCAGATGCCTATTGTCTCTAACTATTCCATACCGACACTAAAGGTTTAGCTAGCCATGGAAATTAAAATGAACTCACAGGAAATAAAAACAAACAAATATAAAATGGACATTATAAATAATAAATGAAACTTGAATTAATTAATTAAAAGGTACTGTAATACAATTGTAAAATAAAAACCTGAAAATAAAGCCAATACTTAAATCCCTCTTCCACAGATCGGAAACTTGGACTTGGTATCGGTAATACGACGAATTCTGAAGCTTGAATAAAAATCCTAAACTAGGATAATAATTTTCTAATGTTGGAAATTATTATTTGGGCAATGAAATTAAACAATTGGAACAAACGAATGCAAAGAGAATAATAACTGAAATAAACTGGGTTCGATTTCGGCAGAGCCTCCGCACAAGTAAACTGAAAATTGCTCTGTGTCTCTAAAAGTTGAAAGCTGAGGTATTTATAGGAGAATGGAATTGGCAGTTGGGATGAACTTCACACACGTAGCTTCCCTTGAACCTCTCCAAAAATATAGGAACATGGTTGATCATGGTTGAACGTGGCTGTGAGGTTGAGAGAATTTAGGAGTTTTAAAAACTCCTTCTGTTTGACTTCACCACGCTCGCACGCTTAGTTAATCGACACGCTACGCTGCTACGATGCTACGAGCAGTGTTTGTGTTTCTCCGTGTTACGGTCGTGATGTGTTACGGTCGTAACACGCTCATGATGTGTTACGGTCGTGGCAGATGGGTTACGATCGTCACGCCTACAAAATCAGATTTTGGATGTATTCATCGCTTTTTCTTCTCGCTCTTTGATGCTTTCTTGCATTGTTTCATGTTTTCTTCGCTTTGAGCTGTTATGAATACCGCAAAAGTAATGACAAACTCGAAATATTCTGGAGTTAATCGGGTCAAAATAATATAAACCGGGTTAATTTCATGGAAAATAAACGATATGATTTCGTGTTATCAACCAAAAGTTAAAATTTAAATTTTTAGAAAAACCATTTTTTAAAAGAAAATTGTAGAGGGACTTGATCGGAACTGTTGATCAGAAATGGAGACCGCCGAGCAGTTGACAATCTTCCGAGCAAGTTGGTGAGGAGGGGGTGGTGTACCTGCAAGGTACTCCGATGCTAAAGTAAGCAAAATGATTCAGAAGATGGTTTTTAGGTATGAGTGATTAGAGTGTAAGAAAAAATTACCTTGCCCTCGAAGATATGAGGGCTTATATAATACCATAGGAAGATTCTCATTGGTACCTGAATATGGGCCGAAATATCCAGATCTTCAAATGTAGCTATTCGATATGACCATGTCAAAACTGGGGGTCACAACCACTACTAGCCGTTGTGTCGAGTAATCGCCTCATATGGCATGACCCATCGAGTGGTTTGCTCGATTAGACAGACGATGGGCTCGTTATGACGGAGATGCTCGCGGAGAGCATTGTGGTGATGAAGTGAAGTCGAATTGGTCGTAATGTCATGAGGATGATCGAGGCTCGTGCACGCTCGAGCTGTCCGTAACAGAGCCCCCAAGTCGCTTACTCGTTGACGTGACGACTTGAAATCGAGGGAGACTTGAAGTTACGACGCTTCGAGGAAACGAAGGGATGCCGAGGAAGCGAGGAGGTTAGAATCGATATCGTTTTGCTTACGTGGCCTTGAGGTAAGTGACGTGACGCCAATGCACCTAGGGGCTAGGGTTTGATGATTACTTCCCTAGGGATCCGCCTAGGCCCAGAATCCAACCGTTTGCCAAGGGCCTATAAGTATTTGAAGATCCACACTTTTCAACACTTTTCGCTTATCTCACAAGTGCTCCGTTTTGCTTTTATTGTTCAACTTAATAATTATCAATCTGAGGGCAAACTCTACTACGGTCGACATCATCTTCAGTTCGTTGGATCATCTTATATATCCAAATTTCTTGTCATCCTTACTTATAAACGGTACGTTTCCTGGTTATTTTGCACTAATTTCAACAATTTTGTACCATGCGTGTGAGGAAAACTCTGGTTAGGATTTATATTTCATAGTTGTTCTTGGCGTTTAAATAGTAGCCTTTTCCTTTAGCATCATTCTGCGCCGTGGACGGTGCTATGAGTTCTTGGTGATCTAGGTCGGAGTGTTCCTCGCCTTTAGAGAGGGCTTTTGGTCGAGGATATGATCCTTGTTCAATGAAGCCCTTTCACTTGATAAGTGGTGGAAGGGTGGTTCTGACGTTGATGTCGATCTCACCTGTTCCTCCAACTTTTCAGGTGCTACAATGAGTGACGACCGAGGTGTTCGTGGGGCTTCCATGAGCGCGGCGGAGTCCTTTTCTGGATTTACTACTACCGAGGAGAGCAATGGCAGTCCCCCTCTCCCCGACATTGAGGAGGTCGTCCCACCGACCGAGGTCGAAGAGATCGACGAAGATGATCCGGAGGTATGGGTCTCTGCGGATGTTGGGAGACGTGGCTCTCAATTCCTAAATGATCATGAAGGGATCTTTTCTCCAGTAAGCTCGTATACTCCGACCAGAGGCGTCAGAGATTGGTCCGTGCATGTGCCCGCCAAAGGTGGTCGGATATGCTCGAGATACGAGCCTCGCTTCATTCCTGTCTATGATGTGTGGTTCCGAGACTTGGGTCTAAGGGTCCCCTTTACTGAGTTTCAAATCGGGGTGTTTCACCACCTTCGGCTAGCCCCGTCTCAACTCCACCCCAACGGTATAGCATTCATCCGGGCGTATGAAATCGTGTGTGAGTATTTGGAGGTGGGCGCGACACTCGAACTGTTCTTCTACATTTTCTGCCTTCAGAGGAGTTCGACGAAGGTAGAGGGGAAAGTTCATCGGGGGATTGTTTCGCTGAAACACCAGAACGGGATGCTTTTCAAAGCTTTCCAAGAGTCCGTTCGCTATTTTAAGGATAGGTTTTTCTTGCTTCGACCTATATCCGAGCGGGCGATGCACAACGTGTTTCGGAACGTTCCGGGGGTATGGAGGGACGGGACCCCGCGCTTTAACGAGGAAGGGGAGCGACAATATGCGCTCGTCCGAAAGTTTAAGTTCTGGTGGTCGAAAAAACATTTCGACAGGACTCCGGATTCGTATGTCTGGGCCCGTGGCGAGCTGAGTGTTGAAGACTTAGCTGGTTTTGAAAATTATCTTCCTTTGTGGAGGATTTCCCTCCCTCGTGTTCGTCGCGTAGGAAAGGGGGGAAAGCCGCTTCTGGATAAGATGGGGATGAGATTTCCGAGCCAGGTCGTATAAATGTCCGGGAGCTCCTTGCCTCCGAGGACCCCAGAGACTACTTGGGTAGTTTTTCTTTTCTGTTCCCTTTAACTTGTGTTGGATATACTTGATTCTTTGTGCTAATGTGCTTGTGTTTGTTTTGCAGATAAGATGAATCTAGCAATAGAACGCATGGCCAGACAGGCTATGAGGAGGAAGGGTAAGGAGGGTACCTCCCCAACAGAGCAAGGTGTGGTCGGTGCAACGGGATCCGGCAAGTCGTCCTCTGGCCCTGTGGCAGGGGCTTCATCTCCTCAGCCGGTGTCGTCTATGTTGAAAAGGGCGAGGACATAAATTGATTTGACCAGGGAGAAAGAGAAGGGGAAATTTGTCCTCCCTCCTTGCTGGCTTGAAAGGAAATTTTTCGAGGCTTCCCGTGTCGTCCTCCCCCATGCAGAGAAGCTCAAGCTTGATGCTTTAGACCGTCCGTCAAAGAGGGCCACGCTGGCTGAAGATGCGGGTGCACTGATGAGAGTCCTTGAAATGGCGGTCGCCTATTCCGAGCAAAACCAAGCCCCTGATGCCGAACTGCTGCAATTGAAAGTTAGGCTGACGGAGATAGAGAGGAAGGCGGAGGATGATCGGAAGAAGTGGTCCGAGGAGCGCGGGGCGATGGTTGATCGTTACAAAGTGGCCGTTAACGCGGCCCAAAAAGATGCTCGCGAAGCCAAGGAGGAGCTGGAGCAGTTGCGAAAGGAGGTGGCCCCTGAAGAAAATGAGCCCATGGAGTTCTCCGAGGTTAGAACTCGGGCGGAGTTCATAAGTCGGATCCACCAGGCTTATGATGACGCTATGGTTGCTTCCTCGGCTAGCTTCGAAAATGCCGTGTTGCAAGTCCGTGTCTTGAATCTTGAGGTGGAATTGAAGATGCATTTGAATGGGAGTCAATTACTTCGTTGAAGGGGGAGCGATAAGAAGGCCCGACTTCCTAATCGAAGACATCGTTATCGGGGAGACTCCTCCACAGCCAATCATCGGGACTTCTGGTCAACCAGCAGAGGAAGTTTGATCTTTATTTGTTTGATCTGTTTGGGCAATGCCCCTTTTTATGTAATTTTGTCGGCCGATGTTGGTCGTATTTCATATGGTTTTTGTAAAGGGGGTGGAGTCCCCGCTTTAACTTCATGACAATTCTGGTCCTTTGTGGCCGTTCTTTATTTATGAGTATCTTTTTATTTTTTCCAGTATGTTTTGAAAAGAACGCTTATTTGTTTGAGATGAGTCTTTGACTGTGGGGATACTTGTCAAAGTGATCAGCTATCTGCTGAGTTTGGTCCGCGACTTAGGTTTTGTTTGAAATCTTGAGGTCGGTGGCGTGAACGTCCCATCGCGAGCTGAGTGTTCTACCGGGCAAGGTACTGGGGCGACAGAGCTCGTTTGAGTCCCCCGTGCCAAGGCGAGGATCGGGTCGGATGTACGGACCTAAGATCCCTAAGTACACTGTGTGTTCATGCAACGCTGGTACCGGGGCGAGCGTGTGGTGTCGAGTTATGGTAGTCACGAGGCTTTTCCTCGAGATATATCGACCGTTTCAACTGTAATATTGTTTAAGTTTCTCAGCGTTCCATGATCGGGTGAGGTGTTCGCCTTGCAAATTTTCCAGGAAGTAAGCCATTGTCCCCGTTTTGGCGCGAATTAGATAGGGGCCTTCCCAATTTGCCGCGAGCTTCCCCTCGGAGGGGTTCTTCATATTTCGTTTAAGGACTAGGCTTCCGACGTCGAATTCTCGGGGAATGACTCTTGCATCGTATCAGATGGCTATCCTCTATTTGAGCAGGGCTTCTTTGAGGGCGACCCCCGTTCGTATTTCCTCGACTAAATCGAGCTCTTCTCTCAGGGATTGATCATTCATTTCTGTGTCAAGGGGAGATTCGATCCTTCGTGATGGTTCGGTCAGCTCAACGGGGATAACGGCCTCGGTTCCGTATGCGAGCCGGAAAGATGTTTCCCCGGTGGAAGAATGGGGCGTTGTTCGATATGCCCACATCACGTTGTGCAACTCCTCGACCCACTGCTTTTTGGATTCGTCCAACCTTCTCCTTATTCCGCGCAGTATGGCCCTGTTGGCTGATTCGGCTTGGCCGTTTGTTTAAGGGTGCTCGACCGAAGCGAAGTGTTGCACGGTTCACAATCGGATCACGAAATCTTGGAAATATTTGTCTGTGAATTGCGTCCCATTGTCGGTGACATGGCTTGTGGGACGCCAAACCGGGCTAGGATGTTCTTTTCGTAGAAGCATAGGATATTTTGGGCGGTGATTCTGGCCAGTGCTTCGGCCTCTATCCATTTGGTGAAGTAATCAACGCCTACTATTAAGTATTTGTTCTGATAGGCCCCTAGAACGAAAGGTCCGAGGATATCAAGTCCCCACCAGGAAAATGGCCAAGGGGAAGACAAGGATTTGAGTTCGCTTGGAGGGGCCAGGTGCATATGTCCATGTCTTTGGCATCTATCACATTTCTTGACGTGCTCCTTAGCGTCGTTCTGCATAGTCGGCCAATAATAACCTGCTCGAAGAGCTTTTCGGGCAAGTGATTTGCCTCCTAAATGTTGGGCACCCAGACCTTCGTGTATTTCTTTGAGTATGATGGGCACTTTGGTTTCTTCGATGCATTTAAGGAGGGGGATGGAGAATCCCCTTCTGTAAAGTTTGCCTTCGAGAATGACGTAGGAGAACGCTCTTCGTCTGGTGATGGTCGCCTCTTTAGGATCGTCGGGAATAGTTCCTTCGACCAGATATTTATATACGGGGGTCATCCATGAAGCTATTTTTGATGGTCGATATGTCAGAAACTGAAGACCTGTATATACTTGGCCTGGGAGTATCTCTTGGATTATTGACTTATTTCCTCCTTTGTCCTCGTACTTATGTAGCTTGATAGAACGTCCAGACGGGCATGTGTTCTCTAGGGATGTGTTGTATTTCGGTCGAGTCGAAATTCTTTAGGTTATCTTGGACGAGGGTTCAGTACTCGGTTAGCTGATCGTTCTTACCAGATATTCTCCTCGAACCTGAGAAGCTACGAGTTGCGAGTCTCAAAGATTGCGGACCTCCCCGGCCCCATATCTTTGGCTAGTCGGAGACCGACGAGAAAAGCTTCGTATTCCGCCTGATTGTTTGACGTGGGAAAAGAGAGGTCGAGGGAAACCTCGATGATGATTCCTTCCTCGTTCTCCGCCCAGATGGACCGTCCGCCGACGATATGGTCCAACGATCACTCTTCTCCGAGGGAATGTCATTTCGGCCACAAAGTCTCGCTTGTGGCCTTCCCGCCTCGTATTTGATGTCGAATTCAGATAGTTCTAGGGACCACTTGAGCATCCTACCGGTCATATCTGGCCAGCCTAATAGTTGCTTGATGGGTTGATCTGTTCGTATGACCACGGTGTGGGCCAGAAAGTAATATCGGAGTCTTCTGGCGCCGCAGAATAGTGTGAGGGCGATTTTTTCGATTTGCTGGTATCTCGCTCGACCTTGTAGGCTTTGCTGTGAAATAGACGGCCTTTTCCGCCCCGCATCTCACGAACGAAGGGCGCTAATCGGACCGACCGCTACAACGCATATGTATAAAGTTTCTCCCCTGTCTGGTCGTGACAACACGGGTGGTCGCGACAACGTCAGTTTTAGATGATTTAGGGCTTGTTCGCATTCTTCCGTCCATTCAAACTCGACCTCCTTTCTCAAGAGTTTAAAGAAAGGAAGACGCTCGGGCCGACTTGCTGATTTAATCCGCTAAAGAGGTTAGCATCCCGTTGAGGATTTGGATTGATTTCTTGGATTTCGGAGTGGGAAATTCCGAGAACGCCCGACATTTGTCGGGGTTGGCCTCGATCCCACGCTCGGTGAGATAAAAGCTGAGGAATTTGCCTGCTCGAACTCCAAAGGTGCATTTTTCTAGGTTGAACCTCATTTTAACTCTTCTGGCTTGATCGAACACTACTTTGAGATGTCGGGCGTGGTCGACGTCTTCCTGGGATTTTACGATCATATCGTCCATGTACACTTCGAGCATATCCCCAATTTCTTTTTTGAAAACCTTGTTCATCATTCGTTGGTATGTTGCGCCGACGTTTTTCAGACCGAAGGGCATCACGTTGTAGTGGTAGTTGCCCGATTCGATCATGAAGGCCGTATAGATTTTATCTATTTTTGCCATGGGAATTTGGTTATAGCCTAAATAAGCATCCATAAATGATAATAATTTGAAACCGGCCGAATTGTCGACGAGTTTGTCGATGTTGGGCAAAGGGTAGGCGTCCTTAGGACATGCCTTATTAAGATCAGAATAATCAATGCACATTCGCCATTATCCATTACTTTTCTTGACTAATACAGGGTTGGATATCCATGTTGTGTATTGGGCTTCCGTTACAAAATTTGCCTCTAAGAGGTCTCTAACTACTTGCTCGGCAGCCTCGGTATTCCGTGGATCGCCGCTATGCCGTGTTACTTTAAGGGCCGAATCGATGATGAGGTGATGGCAGCGCACCTCGTGGTCGAGTCCGCATCTCCAAGCGCCCAAGCAAAGAGGTCGGCATTATCCTGAGGCACGCTGAGCTGTTCGCGGGACAGCGGGAAGATTCGCACCGATCTTTGCACTTTTCCCGTGATCGCTGCCCAGGAACAAGTTCGAACTCTCCGTCCGAATCAGCGCACGAGTTGGGCTCGAATGGGCCCTAGAGGTCTCGCAATGGATTGGTCTTCCCGATCTGGTGCTTTTCCTTCTTCTTCTTCGCTAGATCCTCGGGCTCGAGACGACTATCGAGCTCGATAGTGTCGACCCTGGGGAGAGGCTCCTGTTGATGAAAACTTTCTGGGAGGGTAGCCTTACCTTTGGTCAATGGGAGGAGGCTGATGGAATCTAGGCCCTTTGCTGAGACTTCGAAACATCTTCCGCCGCTGAATGTCCCTGCAATGTTGTCACCGCCCATTGGTGTAGTATTTCATCTTCAAGTGAACGGTTGATGGTACGACAATTAACTCAAGGAAATGGGGACCAAAGATACATTGGTACAGAGAAGGGCAGTCGATGACCAAGAATTGTATTTTGATCGATCTCCCTGTTTCCCCGGACCCAACAATGACGATTAATTCCACATATCCCCATGGTTTAGCGGTCAAACCGTTGAAGCCTTGTAGGTCCGAGCCAAGATAGGAGTCGTGGGTCTCGCTCACCGCAAGGTCTTGAACAATTGGTATACATTATATCCACGAACTACCTTGGTCAACTAGTATGCGCCTCACGTCGAAATTGGTCATCCAGGTGCGTACCAGTAAGGGGATGTTGGAATTATGGGAGCCCCCAGGTAGTTCTTCTTTGTAAAACGCGAGCGGGTTGGATTGCCCTTGGTTTTTATCCATGGTGACGCCTAGGTCGGAGCTTGTTTGTACGAGGTCGTCGAACCTTCTCTTGATTGATCCGATTGTATTCTTGGTAAAGCCCCCACCTGAAATGACCATAGCTGTTGGGAAGGATTCCCAAGGGCTATGTGCGACAAAATAGGTTGGGAGGATGTCTGCGTCGGGGAAGATGAAATCCTCAGGCCTGGACACACTCAAGGCTACGGGCATGAAGGAGTTCTCTGTCGGTTTCTCTTCTTCGACCTTGCTGGAAGAAGGAGCTTCTTCCTTTGTAGACTCTTTCTTTTTATATTGTTTAAGGTGCCCGTCTTGGATCAAGATCTCGATCGCATCTTTGAGATGGATGCAGTCTTCAGTCACGTGCCCATGACTCCTGTGGAATCGACAATATTTTCTTTTGTCCATGCCTGGCTTCGTCGGCATCTGACGGAGAAAGCGCACCCCGCCCTGTTTGAATTCGGAATTCGCGCAGTCGGTGAGGATGCGCTCTCTGGAGGTGGTTAGGGGAGTGTAGTCGCTGAATCGACCAACGAGTCCCTTGCTGTCTCTGTTTTCGCGAGGTTTATCTTCTCACCTACGCTCTCCTCCTCGACGGGATGTCGAGGGGTCTTCAGTCTTGGAACCCCGGGCGCTTTCTCGGTGTCGCGTGTCCCGAGCAGAGTTTGCGGCTTCCTTCTCCTCGTATTGGATATAGGCCTGGGCTTTCAGGAGGAAAGCATCCAAAGTGGGAGGAGTCTCGATGCCCACTGCCTTTGCAAAATCACTGCAGGGGCGTAGGCCTCTTTCGAGCAGATATTGTTTCATGTCGTCCGTGGTTGAAACCTGGACGGCCTCTTTGTTGAATCTTTCAATATATGCTCGTAGGGATTCGTCTCTCCCCTGGATGATGGCTTCCAGGGATGCTTCTGACTTGGGATGCCTCCGAGATGCGGTGAAATGTCTAAAGAACAATTTCCCGAGATGTTTCCAGGAGGTGATTGTTCCTTCGGGGAGGCTTTTGTACCATGCCATGGCTCCCTTTCGTAACATCGTGGGGAAAAGACGACATTTTATGGCCCCACGAACTCCCCTGTAGTCGAGCAGAGCATCTATGTTTTCGATATGCTCGCCGTGGTCTCAGGTGCCGCTGCATCGTCCCACGAGGGTTTTTCCACCCGAGGAATGGGATATCCATGATGGCCCGACATAACGGTCCATGGTGCTGCCGCCGCTCGATCATGAGATGGCTCTTCTTTTGATCTTGTAGATGAAGAGCGGCCGCGAGTGCGATGATGCTCGTTCCGGGTTCTTTTGTGTGCCGGCGAATTTGGATTATGTTGAGGGGGGAACGTCCCCTCTTATGCTAGCGATCGGAACGATCCTCCCTTTGGGCTGTTTTCTTTGGTGTCGGGCTTCTGGGGGCGACAACCCCAAACCTCTGAGGTGGAGATGAAGGGCGGTGTCTTTCCAGAGCCTCTATGCGCTGGCCCTATTAAAGGAGGAGATTGTTGGTCTGATTGAGGGCTGATAGGATTGCGGCCAAGGATTGATCCGTGTTGACGGGTGGCAACATTATTGGTTGAAACCCGACGAGATCGGAGAATGGATTCTTGGAACTGGGGTCGTCCAAGAAGTCTTGGCCGGTTGCACCGTCATCGTCTGGGGATGCGGTTCTTCCATCCCTGTTGGTATCCTCGTGAGGAGAGGAAGATGGTCTGTCAATTTTCTTGACAGGTGAGATGATGGGGTTGCTGGGAAGAGAATGGTCGTTAGACTCGGCCATCTTATGAGGTTGAAGGTTATCTTTGATCTTCATTGATGATATTGAAGATGGGGAAGAAAGCTTCCCACAGACGACGCCACTGATCGGAACTGTTGATCAGAAATGGAGACCACCGAGCAGTTGGCAATCTTCTGAGCAAGTTGGTGAGGAGGGGGTGGTGTACCTGCAAGGCACTCCGATGCTAAAGTAAGCGAAATGATTCAGAAGATGGTTTTTAGGTATATGAGTGATTAGAGTGTAAGAAAAAATTACCTTGCCATCGAAGATATGAAGGCTTATATAATACCATAGGAAGATTCTCATTGGTCCCTGAATATTGGCCGAAATATCCGGATCCTCAAATGTAGCTATTCGATCTGACCAGGTCAAAACTGGGGGTCATGACCAATACTAGCCGTTGTGTCGAGGAATCGCCTCAAGGCAGGCATACGACCCATCGAGAGCAGGGTTTGCTCGATTAGACAGACGACGAGCTCGTTATGACGGAGATGCTCGCGGAGAGCATTGTGGTGATGAAGTAAAGTCGAATTGGTCGTAATATCATGAGGACAGATCGGAGGCTCGGGTACGTTCGAGCTGTCCAGAACAGAACTAAAAACGAAATTTAAAATATTTATAAGAACCAAAATTTATGTAACCCTAAAAACAATTATTCATCTACGATTTCAACCCGAATCCAATCAATTTAAATGCTTTATCTAATACCTTCATATTTTCAAAACTTAATTTGCAACATTTATATAGCTTGTTGGTTAAACAACCAGCTTGATTAATAATTAATAACTATCTAGCTACTTGTTAGTCAGTTAGTTTACATTACTAACACACTTACTAGATAAAATAGCATATGAGAGCCAGAGTTTAGAAAAATGGTCTTAAATCACAATTTGTCTTCGTATAAATTTACTACAATAAATTTACTACAATTAGTTTCTCTAATATTTTCTAAGGTTCTTATTATAACATAAAATCTACTTTTAAGGTTCTTATCGTAACATAAAATCTATATTTTAGATTCATGAGGTTTTAAAACACCGTAGCTATCACGCCGCATAAAAATCGATATACATGTATTGTGTTCGTCGCGATGTGAATTAACAACTATCAATATAGTATTTACCAAAATCATTTTATCATGGTGGTATTTACGGCCGTGGACCTTTTTTTAAAATCTCAATAAATATATTTATTTTATATATGAATGAGATACATTGATCAATGAACTAAAATAAAATAATAATAATAATAATAATAATAATAATAATAATAATAATAATAATAATAATAATAATAATAATAATAATAATAATAATAATAATAATAATAATAATAATAATAATAATAATAATAATAATAATAATAATAATAATAATAATATTAGTATCCGCATCTACCTAAACTATTATGTAATAATAGCTGTTCTTTTCGATTGTTAATTTTTGCATCCGTTTTTTAATTGTGTATCGTTTTTTTAAAATCATGATCAGAGAGCCTCGTGAAGAAGCTACAGATGACAACAATGAAAATCAAAATGTAAACTCTGAATCAAACACTTCCCGTACTATTATGATTATATACACCACAGTCATCAATTGATTCAATGTCATAAAAAGAAACAAAACAGGGCAAAGCTAGCTACCGTACCAAATAAAAACATAATTCACATTTAACATCCCAAATTTCTAAAATAAAACTATCTTCACTGATCAAAAAACCTAACAATAAAAAAGAAAATTTCTCATTCATATATATTAACAAAATTTTGCTACGCCCCTAAAAAAAATAGAGCCCCTATTAAGTCGAATAGGTAAAAGAAATCTCAATTTCCCATTGCCATCTTCTTGTAATCTCCTTCCGTAACTCTTCAAGTTAACCTCAAAAACACAACGAAAACCCTAATCAGAAACAGTATGGTTATGCCAACAAAGAAGCATAGCCACACATCTTCCGAAGATATAGAATCGCCCTCTATGTTGCTTCGTCATAGAATAACACCTTTTCGTAAAGCTTGTTTTCTTGTTCTTGAGTGGTTGCGATTTGGAAGCTGCATGACAAGAGAAAGACATGATTTGGAACAAAACAACCCTCAGAAATCGAAACGCTATTGAACACGTTTGAGTTTGTTACTTATATATACCTATTTCTTACGCAACTTGAACGCGTTAAATCGTTATGCATTTATTTCATTTGATTCCTTTTGTTTTGTTTTTTACACGTATATGCCAAAAGGAGGAGTTTAGTTAGCTAGAAAATAAAGTACTCTTGTTTGGTTATTATTATTTATGAAAAAACATTTTAAGTGAATTCTTATTTGTTTATATTCGATTCATACTAATCTAGAAGGAATACTTTTCCGTATAAGAACAAATAAATTTGGTCAATAAAAGGGTACAAATGTAATTTTCTCTAAGAGAGAAAGAACGAAATGTTGAATTGCATGGATACTTCGTTCTATGGATATTTCCATAACCAATTAATTTAGGTAGCGTATATATCCAAAAAAGGGGAAAAGTGTAATATGTGAGGTGTAAGTATACCCTTTCTATGAACCTTCCATATATACATACACGTGGAATTGTTGTCCTTATCCAATCACGTTTCTTTTTGTTGCAAATAAAAAACAACATAGGTATCAAAGTTGCATTTTGTGATCTATAAGTTGGGTGTGTGAATTGGCCGCCATTCACTGTGATTTTTATATTAAATATTTTCTTTAATATTCTTTACTATTAATATAAATAACAAATAATAAGTTATTAAATTATATCTCTCTATGTCTCTCAAATATGTTCATAATTTTATAAAATTTTACCACTTAATTATGTACAATCATTGATATATTCAATACACTCTTTTATCTTTACTCTATTTCCTTTAACTAATGCGACACACGTTATTAGTTTTTTCACATGAGTCTTCAAGTTATAATTAGGCGAGTGAGTCCTAATTCAAGATTTTCATAAATATCTCTATATAGTTTCCCAAGTACAAAGATTTTGATAAGGACAAAATATTTTTTAAGTCTTTTTTTTTCTTTCATTTAAAGTTCTCCCCTCTGCCTTACCAGTGAATCCTTTAATTGAAAGTGACTCTATTTAAAGGGCGAGCCCCTCAACTAAAGACGATTATATTTAAAAAGATAAGTCCATCAGTTATGGTTGAGTCCCTTAGCTGAAGGCGACTATATTTACGGGGCGAGTTGTAACACTCTAAATTTCTCCACGTAATTATAATTAAATCAAAGTAATTTAAAACATCAAATCATAATTTAGGATGTCACATTCTTCAAACATACATGGTTGTCGATTATCCAAATGATACGTAACACGTATTAAAACATAAACAAAATATTCAATGTTTGAATTTCTTTGCATTTATTCGTAGTGAAAAACATCAACAATATTCAATCGTACCTCTTCAACATGAGTTATAATTATTTAAATTCAACATAAATGATCAAACAAATCCAAGAAAGGAAAACAGTGTTATACATAAGATCACTCCCAACATAAACAAAATAAAATACAATTTTTCAACGTTACGTATTAGAGCAAACACTGACTCAATCAACGCAATATGAGGCAATCTCCTCAGCTAACCCCAAATCTCTAGCTACTCCTTAATATCTGCATGTTACCCACGTGGAGACAACATTCAAACTGAAGGGGTGAGATATCGTAATCACATCGTGGAAAATGGTAAACAAATCACGATCCTCCCGTGTCCTAAACTAGGGTTACTAGCGAGATCGACCAGATTGATCTCAAGACGGTGCTAAGTTTTGGTGATCAAAGTATCTCGCTCAAGAAGCCTATGCAAGAACCGTGTTCGATGTGCTAAAGGAAACTACTATGATGGTTTTCCACACAAACTAAGGCTTGGTCGAAATAAGTAATCCGTGACCTAAACGATCAAGCCTCGATCGAAGGGAGTTTTCGATACCAAACCGGCAAGCCAAGCAGTGACTCGTGACTCAAGGCTTAAAGCTCGTGACTTGTGCGAAACTTAAACAAAAGAACATAAAATGCTTCTACGGTTAAAAGAAAGTAACCGATCGATTAGATAAAGATTGAAATAAAACTTAATTGCATTAATCGAAAAGTTGGTGATTCAACGTACATCAAAGCTATGACTCTTTCTTCCTTGGTGCGGAATGGGCAGTAGTTTTGCAAGCGCTTGATCATACGAATGAACACACCAAATTACAAGAGGTTTGACTTATTTATAGTATTTACAAAGTAACCGACTATGCTAAATCGACCACAACTAAACATGAAGGCAATCGCCCATAAGATCCCGCCACCTCTCCGAGCGCCAATCCTTCAAAACTATAATCAACCGCCACGCTCGCACCTCCTTTTGAAATTCAACCTGCGCTCGAGAAATAACTGCTCCCGCTCCATAAGTTACGTCCAAGCCTTGAGACAATGATGCTAAATTTCTAAGAGTAATCTCCAACTTCTCCGACGTGAATTCTTGACTTGACTTCGACAAAGAATCGCTTACTCATTCGAACCCAAGATAACCACTCATAAGAATCAATGGCTTCCCACCGGTCGATCGAGACTTCAAAATTCCTCACTCTTGACCAAATTATATCCTTCTTCTAGAATTTTCCACGAAGTTCCGTAATTGTCCCTTTAAATTAAGGACTTAGTACCTTCACCGCCTTGGCATATTTTCGACCCAACAAAATGCCCCCCAGAGATGCCATTTTCGAACACACGATCGATGTTCTAAATTTCTGCAAAATACTTTGAATGCCTGTTGTCCTCGTGAGATAATGGCATCTATGAAAATTGGTCGAAACACCACTCTATAACCGCTTCCTCTTTCTTTCCAAAACGTGGTACATCGCACCATCCCATCGCCGACGCCACGTAATCATGACCAAGAAGACGCTGGCGCTTCAAATCGTGAACATTAAATGAGACGTGACCGCACTGCTCCAACTCGCTTCAAGGCCCACACGCTTACTTCCATCTTCCTCCACGTGTTACATCCATCGGCCACGATTCGCACCATGGCCCACTAACTCCCGCTCTTTCCTCCATGAGTGGCTATAAATAGCCTTCTTCCGTGATTTCCTCACTTTTCTTTCGCCTCCCGCTTCTTCATACGCATTATCCTTCACTTGCTACTGTTCATCATCTTCATTCTTCTCATCACACCATACATCAGCGACTCTCTTCTTCCCCAGATGACGAAGACAAACGCCACTCGCCACCTCCGCTCCATTCCTGTATCGCCTTTGCTATGTGGACGGCAAACCCACATTTCTAACCACCATTTTCCGTTGAAAAAGTGAAGGTTTGGCAATCCTAGGTAATAATCCCCTTCAACCTTGGTCAACTTGGCAATCCTGCTGCGTTTCTGGGTCCTCTACCTTCTAGGGCACCTGCTCTTGCAAACGTGCATAACATGCATGTCCATTTCCCCACTAGTCACCAATCACGTCCTTTGGTTTCTTTCATGGACCCCATTTCTTTATCCTTTCTTCGTGAAGACTTTAGGTTTAGGGCCACCTCCCTATCAATTGTCCCAAATTCGTGCTTGGATGGACCGCTAGAACCCACAAAAAGGAAACAATGGGAGCTTGGGATTTACCCATTGTTACAAATGAGTCGAACGGTATTCCTTACTCCCACAAGATGTTGGTGGTCGCTATCTTCTTTGGAGGGCACTACCAATACGCTCCACATCGGTCGTGGAATGATGACTGACTCTTCTCGACCGCGGCCATCATCGATACGGTTAGGTGGTGAACTTTACAACCATCGAGACGCCACCTATATTCCTGCAGGCGCTTCAATGTTGGCACAAGTGACTTCCATCTTACATCGCTTTGCAGCATCATCACAAGAACACCGATGAGATCTCGACGAGGAGCATGTTGCCTTTTTGGCATATTGGTTAGCACGCCATATTCTCGCAATAGGTCTCAGGCAGTCACTAAGGCACATGCCACCTGCTAGCCACCTACACAATGGTACCGGTTTCCATATCCGACCTCATCCCGCCTCACTCTACTCTTCATTGATGATATCGTGGGCCAAATAAAAGCTCATGTTATTGACCCCAAGAAAATGTATTATTCCATGGCCCCTATGGCTTCTCCATTATGGTTAGTGGCCACGCTCCAACAAGTGAAACCTTTCAAAAACAGAAAGGTAGCATGCACACTTGATCGACCGGCCGGTACCTCGTGTCGAGACTATAGTATGGGAACGGCCGTCAAGCATCCCTATTGAGAATAGAGTGAGGCCTCAACTTGAAGTTATGTTCAATGCCATGTTGAAAAAGGTGACTTCGACTGCCTCTAGCCCCTTTTTCGCACAAATCCAAAGTCTCCTATTATTGCCGGCAATTTTATCCCAGACGCCAGATATCCTCATGCCATCAACTTCTCGGACTCAAGTGTTGACCCTTGTTCTTATCTTATGCACTTAATGGTGACAAACCAAGCCTTGTGGCATACCAACCCAACTGGTGGCTCGCAATTTGGGCTTTGCAAACTTACTAAATCCATTTTCGAGTCCCCTGGTCTCCTCAATGGAGTGTTTGCCAATAGTCCTGGGGTGTCATCAAGACAGATTATGACAATGTTTGCACCAAAGCCCCACAACTCACCTTTACAAATTCAAGCCCCAATATCTCCGTACTCAAAGAATTTGACACTTGTGGCGCATATACTTTAACTCATTTGTTGGTGATTCCAAGAGTAAATTAGCTCAACTGACTGCTGCCGCATTGCGTGGTAAGTCCATTAGACGCTACGCACTAATAGCAAGCAAATTGTGGCATGCCTCATGGTATCGCTTCAAGCCTTTTTTTGTGTCGAAACTTCGGGCCCACTAACTTTTTCTTTTCGTTCACCTCCCCACCGAATATGCTCCGATGTTGACGCCTCATAAGGACACCATAACGGGTCCTTCAACCACAAAGGTTTGTAATCGAACCTATTGGCTTGATCGGTTTATCTGCTCATCGATATTAATGTCGCTGTTCTTTTGCGTAATGTCCTTGAGGACTCCGACTCGCACGCAAAACCCATTTCACACTCTATTAAGAAAATCGGTTCTTCCGGAGCATCTTGTTTCTTACTTAGTTCTTACCCCTTTGTTTGTCACAAACTTACTATGGTTATTTTCTTTTCGTAGTCGACACGCCTGGGTCTTGACCTGCCCTCCACTAAATCCAAATTTTCCAAGAGGGACACATTACACAAGCTTAGGGGAGAAGGTATTACCCTACGCTCATCGAAATCCTCTCTTTAATTTCTCGCCTTGTCCTAATTTCTTTCTAACCTTGCAGCATCTTCGGATGTTTCTTCCCTCATTATTCCACCAAATCCAAACAATCAAAATGAAAGAAGGAAGACACAAAGCATGGTCCCGAGAAAAGAAATGAAGAAAGGTAAAGCTCGAAAGACGAGAAAAGAAAACAAAGAAAGCGAAAGCTCGAAGACGCACTCGAGAAGGAGAAAAGAAAAGAAGAAACAAAATCCTCTTCCTCTAAGATTCAAGAAGGCCCAAAGGTGAAGTTTCTAAAGAGACTGATGACGTGCCACCTCTAATCCTAAAGAGAAGAGGTAAGGTTATCTCGACACACTCCAAAGGGATTGAGATGGAACACCAATCTGATCTCATCCTGATGCCCACAGCTTTGGTAACTATGTCTCTGACACCCAATAATGCTGACGAAAGAGGTCTAACTGAAGACAAGGATGTTGGTGTCGATAGATTAACCGAGGAGGGAGTCGTCGAAACTTTAGAGAAGAACCTTGCAGTCGAAACCATTGGTCCCTTGGTCGAAAGTGGATCCAAAGTACAGGTATGCGCCCAACTCGTCGTCCATGTATTCATGCTCATTCTTTTTATAGCAACATACTCATTTTCTTTGCCTTTCAGGATGAGGCCTTTGAGCAGCCAGGTGCGGCTTCGGAACAACAGCCTAGCACCACAGGCCCTTCTGAATACAACCCAGGGCCTGAGGAATCTTCTCCCCATCATCAGCCACTTGAAACCAACGTGGTCGCTGGTGAGTTTGTTGACTTAAATGAGGTGGCTACTCTTAGTGATGATTCTCCACTAGTCCCGCCACATTCGATCACTGGACCGATTCTAGCCAACTTACCAGCACGGCTGCCAACCAATGGCATGGTTCCTATTGGTACTCCCCAAGAACAAACTAAGAATGTTAATGTGGATAATGCAGGATATGAGCATGGTTCGACCTCCGAGTCATGGCAAGGATGACAAGATGCTCAAACCCCCACCGGTGCTCAAGGCTCACAGACAAACTTCAAACCGACCCCAAAGTTACAACATCCCTTCAAGATCCCCACTTCAACACTCAACGCTTTTCTCCCGATATTGATATCGATGGGAGATCAAGAATGGATGGTTTTGTTGACAAATACATTTTCTTCCTGATTCGCACAAACCTGTGCCCTTGTTCATGCCGGCAAGTTACCTCGAGGCCCAAATCAAGCATTTGATCGACAAGATCAAAGCTTATGCCTTCCTTCCCGAGCTCCCGAATCGCCAGGAAAGACCCAAATCTTTGCAAGAACTTCAGAGGCCATGGCCAAACCGAGGAGCCTCGACATCACCGATTCGCAAGCTCATGTTGTCTACATTTGACTGTGTTCTTCTTCCTTTAGCTGAAAATGTCAAACAAAGTTGCTTAATGAAGAAGAAATCTTCAACAACGAGTCTGCTCAAGATGCCGCTATTATTGCCAAGGAAGACAGAAAGCAATGAAAATTACGGCTACTCAAGGACAAACGGCTCGCGCTAGTTCCTAAAAGGAAAAGAGTCGATGAAATACGCAAATAACTAGCCGCTTTGTCCAAGGAGCGGAGGACATCATCGCACCGACAAAGACCTGGAGGAATCCATTGCTGGCATTCAGGCAACATTGAGGAAAAAAGCCAAACACGCCGCTTCCCTACGCACTCAAACGGAACAAAGAGACAAAACCATTTCGACACTGAGCGAGCGAGATCGAGGAGTTGGTCGATTACGGTGTCCGCTCTGCAGGACTCGCTCACTTTCTAGAAGAAATTTGGAAAATTTTAATGTAACAATTGTAACTTCTTTCTTTGGCACCAACTTTATTGTAATTCTGAACAATGGCCTATGGCCACTTTTATTTTTTCCTGGTATCAATATTCATTTCTCCAACTATCTTTCACTTTTGTTCTCTAAGTTGTCGAAATAGTTACTTGCAGGATTGGTTTGTACCTTTTAGGTACTTACCATTTACTCTTAGGATGTCGATCCAAGGCCAACTCTTCAAGCTCATATGCATTGTTTGAGAATACTTGGATTATCTTGAATGGTCCTTCCCAATTTGGTGACCACTTCCTAAAACCCTATCGCTCCTATCCATAGGTAGGATTACTTTCCACACGAGATCATTGACGCGTAAATGCTTGTCTTTTACCTTCTTATTATAGGCCTTGGCAATTTTGTCTTTTGCCTTGTTATGGAATCAAACTAACATCTCTCTTCATCCAAATCGACTAGCTCATCACCATCATAGCCCAATAGTCTTCTGGGTATCTCGCTTGTCTTTGAATTCTCACCGCATGGACATGTATCTCGACCGCGCAGACTCGTGACCATATGTTAACCGAACGGTGTGGTTCCCGTAGCCTCTTTTGAGACGTTCGACAAGCCCACAATGTTTGATCTAGCTTGATGCCGCTTTCTAGGTTTTTGCCCACCTGCTTAATCAAGCTAATTATTACCTTGTTGGCCGCCCGCTGGGCCATTTGCTTGTGCATAGTAAGGGGTAGATGTTAGTAGTTTGATCCCAACTTCTTGTGCAAAAGTTTGCATCTTTTGCCCCACAAATACCGTCCCTTGGTCAGTGGTGATTGTCTCAGGTACCCCAAATTTGTAAATGATATGGTTCTGGATGAAATCAATTACAGCTTCCTGGTCGACATTCCTCAATGCCACCGCTTCGACCCATTTTGTGAAATAGTCGATTCCCACCAAGATGTATCTTTGTTGTTTTGACGAGGCTGGTTTAATTTCCCCAATCACATCTAACGCCCATCCCCTAAATGGCCATGGTTTCACAATGGCATGCACATGGCAGAACATGTTGAATGCCCCATGCACCGACATTCTTGGCACCCTTTAGCAAACTCAATGCAGTCTTTCATCATCGAGGGCCAATAGACACCAGAACGTATTAGCAGCCATTTCATTTTGTGTCCGGTCTGATGGGCGCCACACGCGCCACTATGCACACTCGACACGCCTACATATGCCTCGCTCGCCTAGACATTTTAACAACACCCCTCTAGTCTTAAATAACTCTTCTTCAATCAAAACATAACTAAGGGCCCTATACTTAGTTTCTATCTCGTTGATCCCATCGGTTTCGCAAATATGCAACTAAAGGTTTTCGCCAATCACCATTTTGCCCATTATCAATTGTAAAAATTTCAAAATTTTGGTATCAAATGCACCTAACTTAATAATGGACAAATCAAGGGTATAAAGCAAGACGTCGAACCTTTTCTCTTGCCTGGATGCTTTCTCATCTTCATACTTCTTGTACCAGAGGCTTCTTGCGCCAAATCATTCGCTTCTTGATTTTCCCTGGCGCGGTATGTATCGATGCTTGTTTGCTCAAATTGCTTGAACAACCTAATCGCTAGCACGTAAGTATGATTAAGTTTGCTTTGACGCATTTGTATTCCTTCACACTTGCTTTACTACTAGCTCGAGTCACCCATAATTTCAACATTCCTTGCCCCCATTCTAGCAGCAGCTCAAGTCCAAGGATCAAAGCTTCACCGCCTCATTGTTAGTGCACATGTCAGCGATGGCATATTTGAACGGCTGAATTCCACTGGTGAAATTATGACTACCCTATACTAAATCCATTTTTATGGCTGGAACCGTCAATTATAATTTCCATGGAACAAAACCAACATATTTTGTGGCATGGCCATAGCCGAGTGGTCACCAAGAAATCGCCACAATTTGTCCTTTCATGGCCTTTAAGGGCTAAGTTAGGGAATACTCAAGAAGTGCTAGGCCCATTTACCAATTCGACTATGCAAAATTGGTTTGACAACATATGCTTAATTATATCAAAATGAGAAGAAACATACACGTCAACCGGCTTTATATATTGCTCAATTTGATACAAGAAAAATACAAACAAAGGCATAGTTTTCGATATCACTATACCTAGTTTCAAAGATCATTCAACATTCGACTAAGGTAATAAATTGGTCTTCGACACCATTTACATTTTCTTGTACTAACATGCTACCTATTGTCGAATCTGAGGTGCTTATATACAACCTCACAGCTTATTCCACACCGGAGGTACCAACACAAGAGGCTCCACTAATATGCCTTGATTCGCTAAAAGCCTCGATGCTCTTTATGCCGATGAACTTCTTCATTCTTCAATAAGCAAGCAGGAAAACACCTTAGTCTTTCCACTTAAATTGAGATGAAACGCCTGAAGTTTATTTTCCCCAACAATGATCAAGTTCTTTTATTTGACGAGGCGACGTCCATGATGGCTTTGGTCTGGTATGATTGACTTCAATGCCCTTTATGCACCACAAAGCCAAGGAAATCTCCTCGCCTCGCATAATAAAAGGCACATTTCAATGGATTTATCTTTAATCCATATTGTCTCATTCTCTCTCGAACGATCTTCTGCAGATGATAAAGATGCTGCCGACCGTAGTTCGACTTAACCACCGATGTCGCCGATATAAACCGCATGAAATCTTCAATAAAATCATGAAACATCGAATTCATTACCCTTTTTGATGGTTCTTGGATTCTTCAGCCGAATGGCATTACCACCATTCATAGGTGCCTAACGCTCCAGTATAAAGCAGTTTTCGCACATCTTCTTCTCAAGAATAAAGATTTGTTATAACCAAGATAACCATCAAGCATACTTAGATATTGAACTCGCACGAATCGATGCACTTCGCAAAGACATATGGCATATTCATCTTTTGGAGTAGAGGATTAAATTCCTAAAATCAATACTGACTCTAAGTTTGCCATTCTTTTTAAGGACCTGCACAATGTTTGCCAACCACTGACATACCTTGCGCCGAATGAACTTGCTCTGAGAAGTCTTTCGATCTCCTCTTTATTTTCGACACCACAACAGGAGCGGCGCCAGGCGCTCGCTTTTGACGGCCGCCCCATCTTTCATTGGTAGTTTGTGTTCCACCAAATTTCCGCTTAAACAGTGCATTTCGTTATAATCCCATGCAAAACAATCTTTAAATTCTTTAAGCAAAGAGATTACCTTCTCTTTTTAGTTCGGGTCGATGTTGGCGCTATATATGGGCCTTTTATCTCCTTTTCGCCAAGGTCGACTCCTCTAAAGGATCTTGTGGGTCATTTTCTCCGGGCGCCATGGATCTTCTCGAACCCTAAAGGTTCTTCGTCAGATATGCAATCTAGACGATGCTCTTCGACGCCTTCTTCGACACTTGTATGTTCAAGTGATTTTGGCTCACCCATATTATCCTCATTTGACAACCTAACTGTCTTGCCACAATGCCTGGTTTGCCTCACCTCCGGCCGAATTGATCTTGTTTTCAACATACGCCAAAATCCTTTGCAAGGCTTCTAACTCAGACATCGCCGAGGTTGGTTGCCCTCACCAAGAGGGCTAGGTCTCAGATAAACCTCTATAGGCTCCACGTCCCAAACAAAGCCATGAGTTCCATGTAGCCTCAAAGATACAAAGACTCGTATAAACTCGTATCCTTCTTCAACCTGGAAGGCACGGGCAATATTATTAGCTTATGGCCGAAATCACTGACCGACATGGTTGCATCGACCAAGAAATATCCTTGGTCAAAGATTGATATTTTCCCAATGCCGTCTTCTCTCCAAATTATCGTGCTCGATGCAGATGATGGCACAACCCCGACACCATGAAGCCACTCGACCAACCAGCAGATTGTAACTAGGCTTCCTCTCATGACCATGAAAATGGTTTGCTTTCGACATCGAACCAGCAGTGATGTTGACCTCGATCACCCCACTCGTATTCTTTTGTATTTCCTTCGTAGTCCGATAAGACCATCACATGAGTTCCATGTCGGTGTCCAAATATACCGATTTTCGAGTGGTAAGGCATAATGTTAACTGTAGCACCACAATCCACCAAAGACCTTGTTCACAAAGGATCTTGGACTTTTGCCCGATCAAAGAAAGGCTCTCAAATGGCTCTTCATGGCCATGTCGCTTTTCAAGAAAGCATCCCGGTTCTCGGCGTAACCATTATCCATCACGAAGTAGCACGCTGGCTTATGAGAAGCCAACGACGCTCGACCGCCGTAGTTCTCACATCGCTAAAGCGTTACTGCATGCAAACATAGTGACAACATTGACCAAGACGCCGAAGTCTTTTGACTCGGAGGCTAAATCGCTAGTAACCTGCTTTAATCTTTGGCAAACAGTTTGCCAACATATTTTTAACTGCTGTTTGCCAAACTGGATCCACCTTAACTTTGTATCTCTCTTCCGCCATTCTTTCTTTTGGCATCTTCGAAGCAGAAGCTAGCCTAACCTTTCGACCGCTTCTTCCTCGAAACGCCCATTGAGTTCGCCTCATAGGGTTCCTCCCATGTAATTCTCGAGACATGACTTTTTCCTCGAAGTAACTTCACGGCATTCATCACCGACTTGCTTTAGCCTCCCTTAGTGCAAAGCAAAGATTGGAAGTCAAAGATCTAATCGAGGCTTGATCCAAGTATCCTTTGGAGCATCGCAGGGGAACGAAGTCTTGTGTTTGATGGTGGCGCTTTAGGATCCCTTCTATTCCACTGTTGTCTTCCCTCGCAATCAGCGCGAATCAAGTTTTCACAACTGTCTGGTGAGTGCGCCTTTATCTGCATAAACCCACAATGAGCCTTGGCTCAAATATTTGAGGAAATCCAAAGACCCTCTTCGTGTTTTGGGTAAACGTCACCATCTGACTAACTGATTCTCCTTCACTTTCTCGACCATATTATCTTCGGAGAAATTTTCAACATCTACCACGTTGATTTCGCAACCTCAAAGAACAAGGCCCTTCTTGCCTCAATGGGGTCGGAGTCAATCTTCATCCTCCCGAGTGAACTTCTGCACGGCCTTCTTGCGCCGATTTTTGACCCATCCCCAAAAGAACACATTGAGAAGTAGTGTGACCAAGAAAGTTATGATATTTACAAAAACCTCTTTTCTGTCTTTGCTCTAGTGGTGGTATTTTTGCACCCACGGGAATTAAAATCTGACCATCTTTCACTAATGCATCAAATATCTCCTCACATTTACTAACATCAAAAGTGTAAGTTTTGGCAGGAAATTTTGAGCTACTCCCGACGGACAAACTTTTTCCTTTTGAGGGGAAAAGTGACTTGCATTCATAAGCGTGTCCTGCTTCATTTCTCACCAAATCTATCTTCGCCTGTGGCGTAGATAATCCGCCTCATATATGGGCTCGTCGCCATAGTCGACATGTCACTCTCTCTTCTTGACCTTAGCCTTAGTGTGTGTCTAACTTTCTCTCGAATCTCGCATAGGTGTCGAACCTCGCTAATCGTGACATACTTTTCACAAATGTGGGATCGACTTTCTTCCCGATGGAATAATCTAAACCTCCAAAGAGCCCATCTCAGCATTAACTCATGCTCGTGCACTTGGGTGAAACACCTAGCTTTTAGGGACCTAAACCTATTAAGATAGTCGTCGATGGTCTCAAAGAACTTTCGCTGATGCCGGATAGTTCGACCAAACCGACGAATGTCCTCATAAACCGCCATGGAACATTTTCTCCGTCGACCAATTGTCGATCGAATTTGGAGGCAGAGTCGTAAACTGTGTAAACGGGAAATGTTTGATTCTAAGACCTCATTGTTAGCCATATCCCGAACTCGGTTAGTATCTAGCTATATGTTCGACCATTCTCTCCTGCCTCCCCAAACTTAGTATATTTTGGTGTCTTTCATCCTCTAGGGTTTTCATCCGCAAGATATAGTCACCAAAGGTGATGAATATGTTGGCCTCTCGCAGAGTGTTTAGCCATTCTAGCCATGATTCTTTTGACAGCATAGTGAGGTTACCTCGACAACAATTTCCTCTCGTCGAATATCCTCAAGGATTCGGGTCACCTCATGGGGCCGTCAATCACTACCTAGGTCGCAAGGCCAATTTCATTCGTGGTCTTTGCTCCCCTCGATGAATATTTTCACCGCCCCATGTTTATCCTGGGCTTGGGCAAATTGTCTTGCTCAGAAGCTGCGGTGGCACCATCTTCAGGCCGGTTTAATGTATCTTGGGGCCCTAGGAAATTACACAAACGTGTCACCAGGTAATCACTTGCGGTTAGTTTCGCGATAATCTACGGCCTCTTGCACTATGGGATTGAAGACATTACCCATTTGATTGGTTAACATATTAACCATTTCTTATGGTTGCTATCATCCATCCGCCGCCTCGCACAAAGGATGGACGCAGTTAGTTATGATTGGAAATCCTCATCGAATCGCCCTCCGCATCCCATAGGATGTCCCGACGGCTGCATCGAGGAATCGGTATCGTGGATTCGTTTGTGGTTGACTTTGGACGCTTCCTCCAATACGGGTTTGAAGGTAAAGATCCCAGGATTTCGCCACCCACGACCGGGGATTAGACATCCCACTTGTGTCTCCCCAGGAGGTTTGTTGTATTTTTGGTAAACTCCCACTCCTAAGTCTCACACACGTTGTTACTTAGCACTATGGTCCCACCAGTGTGCCAATTTGTTTATCGTGGAAAATGGTAAACAACCGCCGATCCTCCCCTGTCCTAAACTAGGGGTTACTAGCGAGATCGACAGATTGATCTCAAGACGTGTGCTAAGTTTGGTGATCAAGATCTCGTCAGAAGCCTGCAAGAACCGATGTTCGACAAAGCTAAAGGAAACTACTATGATGGTTTTCCACACAAACTAAGGCTTGGCAAATAATTAATCCGTGACCTAAACGACCAAGCCTCGATCGAAGGGAGTTTTGACGCCCAAACTGCAAGCAAAGGACTCGTGACTCAAGGCTTAAAGCTCGTGACTTGTGCGAAACTTAAACAAAAGAACATAAAATGCTTCTCGACGGTTAGAAGAAAGTAACCGATCGATTAGATAAAGATTGAAATAAAACTTAATTGCATTAATCGAAAAAGTTGGTGATTCAACGACATCAAAGCTTTATGGACTCTTTCTTCCTTAAGTGCGGAATTCAGTAGTTTTTGCAAGCTTGATCATACGAATGAACACACCAAATTACAAGAGGTTTGACTTATTTATAGTATTTACAAAGTAACCGACTATGCTAAATCGACGGCTACAACTAAACATGAAGGCAATCGCCCATAGGATCCCGCCACCCTCCGAGCGCCAATCCTTCAAAACTATAATCAACTCGCCCACGCTTCGCACCTCCTTTGAAATTCGAACTCGCTCGAAATAACTGCCTCGCTTCCATAAGTTACGCCCAAGCCTTGAGACAATGATGCTAAATTTCTAAGAGTAATCTCCAACTGCCTCGACGTGAATTCTTGACTTCGACTGACAAAGAATCGCTTACTCATTCGAACCCAAGATAACCACTCATAAGAATCAATGGCTTCCCACCGTCGATCGAGACTTGAAATTCCTCACTCTTGACCAAATTATATCCTTCTCTTCTAGAATTTTCCACTAAGTTCCGTAATTGTCCCTTTAAATTAAGGACTTAGTACCTTCAATTGGCCTTGGCATATTTTCACCCAACGAACCATATAAAAGAAGCATAATAATAAGAATATAGTAATTTATAAAGCCTAATCATATCGCTTCTCCATCTCACACATTCACATCATTTTACAACAATCATATGGAATGTCAAATATAGAATAAGATAATCCAACAACACATACCATCCATTACGGTATACCACACGATTCATCTACACATTTCAACAACATAATAATTAATAATGTGATGCAACAAGACCGACTGCAGACTTAATGCATGGAAACCAACATGGCATAAGCTCTCATCATTATGCCAAATAGGGCAACAACAGGCCATAACCCCTCATCATAACGTCAATACAGACCATTAATAGAGCATAAGTCCTCACCATGAATGCATTCAACACCGATATACAACAATGTATTATGCATTAATATTCCTATCCACTGATGCAACACACCAATAAAGGTCATGGTCGTCAATATCATCATATATGCGACATATTATACAAAATCTATACAACTTCATAAAGAGTCTTCACATTCATTTACAATATTTACCATCACGTATCAAACAAAATTCACAAAAGGGCATAATCCTCCAAAAAATAATCACCTACGGTACTCATAATTATTTTTATTGGATTGAAAAGTATATTTCCGGCAAATATTTTTGTATCGTATCCACAGATATTGGGTGATATTACCGCGGTTTTATAGTTACTATCGTTTCAAGTTTAAAAAGTAACAAATGGTTGTTTTGGTTTGAATTGGTATATTTCAATTTAAAGTAATAATAAAACATTAAAAGTGGATTTTTATCAAATGTAAAGATTTTCCACGATTGGGGTTCACTATCCCAATTTCCTATGTTTCCATAAAACGAATATATTAACTCAAGATTATTGAATATATTCTAGTATCCTCTCAATGACATTTATTTCTAAATGGGATTGTGATAATCATTATATTAATTCTTAGACGATTTATCCACTACTTGAGAGCATACTTTAGGTTAATATTTGAATAATCTTTCTCAACAATAATCTAAATATAATTATTCAAAATAGGACAAAAGCATCAATCTATTTCAATAATCAATTTTTCACATACAAGAGCTAAATGAAATACATAGTAAATTAGGATAACTACTACCTCCAATCTTGCCAAAGTGGGATTTAGCTACTCATCACCATGTTTGACAGCACAATAGATGGAGAAGAATCAATGGGCATCAAGTTTACTTTCACAAATTTTGTTAGAATCCACCTCCAAGTCTCTTTCTCCAAGTTTTCTATTACAAAGTGTAATGATAAGTTCTGCTACATGCAACCACACACTCTTAATATCCAAAAGTAGCCTAAAAGGTGTCTAACACACTACCTACAAGTTGTCCCAAAACAAATTTAATAATTCACAATAGTGAGGTGACTACGATAGTTCAGAAGAAACAAGGATTTAGCTGTGAACTCGAGTGTATTTTGATTTCTTTGCGAAAATCACAACATGGGCGCTAACAATTGAGAGGCGAACTGAGCTAAAACACACTCATTTTCCCTTTGCCTTGGTTAGCCTTGCAACTTCTTCAATCTCCCACTCCTTGCTTGATTCTTCAAGTGCTTCAAAAATATCTTCCAATCTCCTTTCTAACTTGCTCATGCATCCAAAACCTCTTGATCACAATTTCTACACAATAACAAATAAAGGAAATACCTATTCAAAACATGGTTAAAACAAAAGTAATTGCATATTTATTAAATTGTGTGAATAAAAGTATAAAATTCAATGAAACTTGGTTAAAGGGACCAATAACAATGTATGAAAATTAGTACTATTTGGTCTCTAACAAGGATATAAATTAGTACTATTCGGACGATTTTTCTCGCTTTTCTTTTCAATTATGTAATTGCCTATGGATGGAATATTTTAATTAGGACCTTTATTTTCCATACTCTCATTATGTATCTCGCCCAAAGCCATGTAATAGTTGGACATTTACTTTCCGACTTTACTTTCCGCAATTTACTTTCTCGCACCCTATAAACTGCTAGTAACTAGCGCCGTATGGCAAGATAAAATTGGACATAGATCACTCATAATTCCAAGATAAAAATATCCGAATTGACACACTCTTTTCACACATGCACCTTAGGGTAATTGTCTCGTTGCCTTCGATTAAATGGTCAAGTCCCTCGAATGTAGAGGTATCCTAGCACCGTTGCCTTCAAAACAAATCATCATAGTCCTTCGATACAAAGATCATAGACCCACGATGTCGCCACGAATACATGATCTTGACCCTCGATTGTCGCCTACCAAAAATGATGATCGTCCTTTCGAATGTGCTAGGATACTTCCTACAAGTTGCCTTCTATGACCATCCGATGTCCCTTCGAATGTCCTGCTTACATCCAACGAATGGGGTTACCTACCAACTAATGGTATGGATAGCACTATTCTAAAGGAAAGTAAAACAACACGAAAACAACCATTCTGAGTAGGTAATAAGACTTTTAGTTGCTTGCTCAAACAAAAAAACTTTTCACACCACACACTTTTGTCAAAGTTCAAACTCTTTTCAAAACGAAACATTTCCGAACACTTTGTATACATTCCTACATGAATCATTACAAAGACAAAGCGAAATGCCTTTTCAAAACATTTTTGTCAAACACACAGAAAGCATTTTTAAAGTGAGCTAAAAGCAACTAAGAGCCCGAGATAACTCAGTATGGAAAGGTGCTAATACCTTCCCTTTTCATAACCTTCTCCCTTACTCGTAATCTAACGAAGGTCTTTTTTCTGTACTTTTACCTTTCCGAATTGATAAAAGAAAAGTTGTGGCGACTCTGCTATCCGGACATTTGCGATACAAAATCTCAAAGTCGTTCACCAGACATGAATCATGATCACGGGAAACATCCTAAGAGAGAATGCCTTAGGGATTTCTAGATCACTTTTATCTTCGCTTTGACTTGCTTTAGCTACTTTTAAGGGTTGCTTGGGTATTATAATTGTGGGGATCCTACACCCGATCCGGTTTCCTTTAGGTAAGTAGCAATAAATCGTCGCGACTGTGGGGACGATATCGAAACGGTCAACATGATGGCTATGTTAGTGTGACACTTTGGATGTCCGATACTCTTCATTTCAAGTTGGGGATAGTATTTGGCTTCGTGGTGTCATCAAGCACTAACTAAACTTTTAGAACCTTAATTGACCCATCTTGGCCATTAGAAGGTAGTGAGATGGACGGTTTTGTGTAGACCGAGGTTGGTTGATACTCGATGCTACACTCATTAAGATCGACTTTTGGGATATTTTCGGTCGACCACTTGGTAGTCGTATTGAAATAAACGCCACGAGAAAGATCAATGATATGAGATTCCTAGAACCCGTTACTATTATAGGACATGATGAACCAACTCAAACTTTTGGTGGGGTAATCACCTATACCTCTTGCAAGCCTTAAACCTAGGGCTATCAGGTGAATTGTTTGTGTGTGCTAAACATGACATCATGACATCATCGCATTGCATATCATTTCTAACTATTTCAAGGACCGTGGATTTATCTTTGCTGCTTTTGTAGGAATTATGGCTTCTAGAAAGACTATCTCGAATCAACTTCATGGGTATACCTTCTACCAAAGAATTGGTTTCGAAATTTCGACCATGCTCAGCTTCATCAAAAGACATGGTTATCTACTTGATTTGGTTATCTCCGGTTTTGAAGAAGATATGATGCATGTCCTATTCCAGCTCTTTGATCCGAAACACCATTTCTTTACATTCCAGCATTATCGCTAGTTCCTACCTTGAAGAGTTCTAAGCTACTGGGATACCTATTCTTGACCAAATGCCATTCACTGTTTAGAAAAGGTTCCTAGGTACGAATACATCGCATCAAGATTACATCTAAAGCGCCGATTAAAGGAAGCCAATTGGGAAACTAGAAGGAGTTACGGTTTATTGCCAAGTTCTTAATTAAGAATGCCCGAGAGTTCCTCAAAGTTATGAGTTTCCATGCATTCAAGACATTGTGGCCCTTGCTAATCTATGGTTTAATTTTATTCCCTAACTCGGATCAATTCATAGATGTCAACGCCATCAAGTTGTTTCTACCCGCAATCCAAAGGCTACTTTACTTGGAAATGTTCTACATTCTCTCCACACTGTACTACTAAAAGACAATGAACTCTCATGTGTTGTATAATTACTTTCCTGTGGTTTATTTCGCACCTTCCTCCATCAGTTTTGAAGAACGAACAAAGATTGAAGTGGTCTCAAAGGCTAATGTCACTCTCTCATTCAGACATCCGTTGGAATCTTTTCTCTCAAAAGGACTTCACTTTCATTGAACGTTGTGGAGAATTCCTAATGTACCACCTTGGTATAAGGGAGGTATCACTTACAACCCTTCTCTAGCTCTACGCCGTTTGGTTTTGCTCAAGGATGGTCCTCATGATATGCTTCTCCAAGACATTGTGTTCGATCACAACCACGATCTCCGAATACCGACGAAGGTTCATACATGGGGCATGGTAAAGAAGACTCGATACCAAGACTTTGGGGCACCAACTCCATTCCTTGGGAACCTTACCTCAAATGGGTGCGAGCTCAAGCTCAAAACCTCATGATTCCATTCACTGTTTCACGGTAATTATGGAACCTGTTGCTATAGGTGACGATCCTATACGCTTTCCATCCGCATACCTACCTGATTTTGAAGACTTGAAGAGGTCCGGATTCATTCAAAGAAGAAGGGATACATTCAAGCCTGCTATGCAAGCGAGAAGAAGGTACTAGAGTTGACCGTTACTTCACGAGGAGACGAAACATCAACCCTACCTCGGCACCAAGAGGAAGCGCCCATGGGAGACTTAGAGCTTTAGGATTTTTTATGCTTTTCTTTTATTGTTCTGAACTATCTCTTGTACTTAAAAAGAAAAAAAAAGGAACTAATAAATGTTTGTTCGTTGCTTGTTTAACAAATTTAAATCTCTAAGGTCCTTGAAAACATTGCATTACATTTGCATAAACATTGCATTATCATGGCAAAACATCTCATAACAGGTACATTGAAGATTGGTTTTCTCATTTTCTCGCTATTTATTTTAGCAGAAATGGCTCTTGAACAGCCTGTCAAAGATCCCTGTGCCTCGTAATGCTCGGGCCCAGGAGATGTTCACTAGCTTGGTCCAAGGACAAGAAGATCCAAGAAGCTCATCAATGTAAAGAAGAGGGTCGTTGGTGTTCTCAACACCTGCAGACGCTACAAAGGTGGTCCTAAAGTGGTCGTACCGATAGAGCTCGAAGGAAGTGTCAAGACTGAGGGGAGTGTCAAGGGCAATGAAGAAGGTAGTCAGCGTGAGCCTGAGAAGGACAGAGAAGATCAATATGATAATGACCAAGATCAATGAAGATTACAAGTACAAGCAACTCAAGACTTGAATGTGTGGAAACCTGAAGATGTCAGGGTTGAATTTTGATGATCTTAGTCTTGTTCCTGGTGTGGTGATTCCTCCCAAATTCAAAGTCCCTACTTTTGCCAAGTATGATGGCATTTCCTGTCCAAAGCTGCATTTGAAGTTCTATGTTCAGAAGATCAACCCCACACTGATGACAGAAAGTTGTGGATGCATTATTTTCAAGAGAGTTTGTCCTGAACTCAATTGGAGTGGTATTATCAGCTAAAAAATGACCGTATCCGTACTTGGAGTGGCTTAGCAGATGCTTTCTACAGGCAGTATGAGTACAATGCTGAATTGACACCCACTCGCATGCAACTACAAAGCATGTCTATGGGTCGTGATGAGAAGTTCAAAGAGTATGCTCAGAAATGGAGAGATTTAGCAGGCAGAGTTCAACCACCCTTGTCCAATAGGGAGTTGGTTGATATGTTTATGGGAACGCTGACAAGCCCATTCTTTAATCATCTGATTGGAAACTCTTCAGCCGGATTCACCGAGTTGATATTGACAAAGCAGCGATTGAGGTTGGTATCAAGAGGGAAGATTCATGTAGTCATCATCAAATGTCACAAGAGATCTTTGGTGGTAAGAAATAAACTAATGTCGTAGGTCGTAAAAGCCGAGCCAAGACCGACCGTGCTCAATCAGGGGCAGTTGTGATCTCCAATCCTACATCACAACCTCAAGAGACAACGCGCGTAGCTAGAACGCGCCACGGAAGCCATTTAAGATCAACAACATGCCATCGTCAAGCCTTGCAACACATGTTGAAAGCGAGATGATTACTTTGAAGGATCCTCCTCGTAGTGTCAACATTTCTCTCCGAGATACAATCCTAATGCTAGGTGTGCTTACCACTCCAATAGCCTGGCACGACACTAACAACTATTGGGCTCAAGAACAAGATTCAAGATATGATCAAGCTAAACAGATCGAGTTTGATCCTCCCTGAGACCGAATGTGATCAACGCTACTATGGCTAACCATGACAAAAGTTCCAATGTCATGGTGAGGATACTTACATTTTCAACATATATGACTTGACCATTCCTCCGATCGTAAGAAGAATTTGCCAAGTCGGTGTCAATCCAGATGCCCAGAATTGCCGTTGTGCCCATCTCCGATGGTTGTGCTTGGTTGAGAAGACGGTTCAGGCATGATGGATAACCGTGAAATACTATTCTCAAGCCACCTGTGGAGAGCTCCAGTGAAGACATGTCTAAGAAATCAAGATCAAGATGTGAATGAAGTTGTACTGTCTGCATGGGATACCTTGGGGCAGCCAAGTGGAAAGTTTGATTACATGGTGAAGTACACCGCTCCGAGAGCTACAAGATTCCTTTTGAAGACGTTAAAGCGATCGGATGGGGTGACGATTCCCGTAAGACTATGCCGATGTTAACACAATAAGGATTTCCTCTCACGATTTTGTGCCTAGTGGCACCTCTTATCATTACTTCTCCTGCACCGCCCATACTCTTCTAACAAAGCTATCCCTGGAACTATGGAGTCGATGTTTACTATCATGGCGCCAAGCAAGACCTCCGACTATTGAGGATCTTACATTGAAGCTACCATTCTTGACATTGACAATATCACCGAATCAAGTAAGGTGACCAGAATCGAAGAGTGTTTTCTCCGAGATCTCTCCTCCAAAGACATCGCGACTCAACAAGCATTCCGCCTATTCAACCAGCTCCCGAGACTAGAGGGAAAGAACCATGACTCATCCCGCCGCCGTAAGTACCAAAGGAAGTTGTCAAGACACCTCCAAACAAGAAATGGAGGAAATTCAAGATCATCAAGAAGAGTGACTACAATATTGTGGAACAATGGGATGCACTCCAAGATCTCCATGTTGGCTCGCTTCAGGCTCGAGGCTCATGCTAAAACCTTGGTGAAGTTTCAAGAATGCTCACGCATCGCAAGACACTACTACCGACCAGGTTCAAAGTTTGTATTGCTAGCCCCGTCGCCAACAACGGCCTAGGCTCTCGATGTCGATTTGACACCGCCGAAAGAAACACAACAAAGCCTTGCACATCTCGTTGAACGCAAGGGCTACATTATCTCATGTTTTGGTGGATACCGGTTCTGCTTTGAATATCCTTCCGAAGACTGCTTTTGATCGACTCGATGTTGAAGGGTTGGTTCTGAAGCCCAGTGATATAATTGTGAGAGCTTTTGATGGTTCTAAGCGACTAGTACTTGGAGAGCTCATTCGCTCAGTAAAGTCGGTTCCGCACTTTTGATTCCACTTTCTTTGTCATGGACATCCGTCCACTTATTCTTGCCTACTTGGACGCCCTTGGATACATGGGGCGCGTATACTCTACCTTACATCAAGTCAAGCACCGGTGAAAGGGAAGGTTGTCACAGTATGTGGTGAAGAAGAATATATGGTCAGTCATCTACAGTCATTCTGATATCTCGAGATGGAAGGAGAATTCTTAAAGACTCCATGTCAAGCTTTTGAAACAATCCCCAGAGTCATGCCTGTTGACTCTCCAATCACTCCTGAAGTTACGCAAGTTCCGCCTAGGATGGCCTCGTTGAAGGATGCTTAAGCTGCAGTTGAAGGAGGAGGTAGTACTATTTGGGGTCAGCTCCCTGATCTTCCTTTCAAATCTGACAAGACTGGTTTAGGCTTCACCATCAAAGGTCAGAAGATGATACGCCGCGAACGTGTCGGCCAACTTCCTTTCCGCATTAGTCAGAGTGGAATCCATGCTATAGAAGAAGACGACAACGACTTCGACATCAGCAAATGGATCTTCCCAACTCCCGAAAATGGACTCAACAAGAAGATCAAGACGCTATACCAATCTCCTTTAGATAGGAGTAATTGCCTTTGTTTTTGTTTTGCTTTTCGTATTTCTATGTTTTGAACAATAAACTCTAAGCCTAGTGCCTTGCCCGGGGCATCATGGCTTGTTTGTGAGGGTTATTATCTGTCATTTGCATATTTTCATTCAATAAAATCGTTGGACTTTTGCATTTAATTGTTGCTTTCTTTTCTTTTATCACCCTTCAAAAAGCTATGTGTTCTTACACACACCCACGTGATACACTGCAGAATCACTCCAAATCTCGTTGATAACAACTATGCTATTGCTAAATATGACTTCGATAATCCGATCTACCAAACCGAAGACGAAGGTGAGGAAGATTGTGAAGTGCCAGGATAACTTGTCGATCACATAAGAAGAAGAACGAGTTACATACACCACACGAAGAGCCAGCTTGAGGTTGTGAATTTGGTACCGAGGAAGACAAAAAGAGATCAAGATAGGAGCGGGTCTTGAGAACAGTGTTAAAGAAAGATTAGTTCAGATGCTACGAGACTATATTGAGGTTTTTGCTTGGTCATAGGAAGACATGCCCGGTTTAGACATTGATATCGTGGTACACCGGTTACCGATAATAGAAGGTTTTTCCCAAAGGAAATGTAGGTCTGCCGATGCGCCCCGAGATGTCGTAGAAAATCAAAGCCAAGTTATGAAGCGCTCAACACCGCTTCTTAGCCGCCACTTATCCACAATGGGTTGCAACGTGGTGCCCTGTACCTAAGAAGGATGGCAAGGTACGAATGTGTGTAGATTAAGGATCTCGAACAAAGCAAGTCCGAAGACGATTTTCCACTTCCTCATATTGATGTTCGTTGACAACACCGCCAAAGATAAGGTTTTCTCCTTCATGGATGGTTCCTACATAACCGATTAAAATGGCTCCGAAGACATGGAAAAGACTACTTTGTTACATGTAAGGCGCTTCGCACAAGGTTATGCCGCTCGGATCGAAGAACGCGGGCGCCACTTATCAGCGTGCCATGGTGACATTATTTCATGACATGATTCATCACGAGATAGAGGTCTACGTCGACGACATGATAGCTCGATCGCAGACTGAAGAAGAACATCTTGATCATTTGCGGAAACTATTTGACAGATTGAAGAAGTACAGACTAAGACTCAATCCTAACAAGTGCACCTTTGGAGTCAGATCCGATAAACTCCTAGGGTTTGTTGTCAGTGGTAAAGGTATTGAGGTCGACCCCGCCAAGGTTAAAGCTATTCAAGAAATGCCAGCTCCTCGCACCGAGAAGGAAGTCAGAGGTTTCTTGGGCCGATTGAACTACATTGCCAGATTCATTGCACATTTAACTGCTACTTGTGAACCAATCTTTAAGTTACTTAAGAAGGATCAGGTGGTGAAATGGAACGACGATTGCCAGATCGCATTTGACAAAATCAAAGAGTACCTACATAATCCTCCTATCCTGATGCCGCCCGCCGAAGAAAGACCTCTTATCATGTACTGACAGTGTTAGAGAACTCAATGGGTGTGTGGGGCAACATGACGAGTCTGGTCGAAAAGAGTATGCAATATACTACCTTAGCAAAAGTTTACCGATGTGAAACAAGATACTGCAATGAGAAAACTTGCGCTTTTGGCTTCAATGCTCACGACTAAGATATGTTGACTCACACTTTATTGATCTCTAAGAAGGATCCATAAAATACATATTTGAGAAACCAATTTCTCCCAAGAATAGCAAGATGGAAAATGATCTTGACCGAATACGACATCTAATACACTTCGAAAGCGATCAAGGGAAGTGTAGTAGCCGATCATTTGGCTCATCGTCAGATGACTACTGCCTATGCATTCGAATTTCCGATTTAAGATGTTTTACTAGTCATCAGAAGAACCATCCCGATTTAAGGACCTGAACAAGGATCCCGATGGACCATGGTCTTTGATGGAGCCTCAAATGCAATTGGCAATGGCATTGGCGCCATCATTATATCCCCTACAGTAGGTGGACATACGCCTTTCACCGCCGATTATGTTTCAACCGCACTAACAATATGGTCATAATAAGCATGCATCATGGGTATCAAAGTCTATTGACTTAAGAATCAAGTTCTTGCAAGTGTATGGAGACTCACTTTAGTGATCACCGATTAAGCGAGTGGGATACGAAGCATCCGAATCTCATTCCATATCGAGCATGTTTTGAGTTTGATCCCCATCAAGAGATCACTCTCATCATATTCCACGAGAGGAGAATCAGTTAGCGCACGATTGGCTACTATGTCGTCTATGTTCAAAGTCAGATGGGACAACGAGGCTCCCCAAATTACCATCGAGAAGTTTGACGAACCAGCGTATTGTTATGAGCTTGACACAGAAGAGAAACCTTGGTACTACGATGTGAAGAGGTATCTTGAGACTCAGGAATATCCCGCAGGGGCATCTGTCAATGATAAGAAGTTTTTGAGAAGGTTCGCATCCAAATTCTTTCCCGGTAGACTGAAAACCCGAAAGGGCGGTCTAGGCAAAAGTTAGGGATTTAAGCGTACGGTTATGTCTCGTCCAGATCACCTACTTCCAGACTACTACTATCAGCATTCAAGATTCAAATGGCGAAAATCAATCCACTCACTTTCTTCTGACAGCAAAGAGATGAGATAGTTGAAATATATGAGTACTAGCATAGTTGGAACTTGACGAGATTGTTTCCGCATAGCTTTTTACCTTTCTTGTGTACAAATTACTTGGTCATACGCCACATTTCAAGTAAATACGAGTTCTTTCTCTTTACAATTTTTGTTATTTGCATAAGGTCCAACGTTTACTTTGAATGATTATATGCATTTGACAATAAAAATCTATTCACAAACATGCGAAAAGTGAGCATACAAGAGTAATTACTACAGGCTCTAGGGATTGAGATGACGACGAGGTCACCAGTGCGTTCCCCTGCAAAGTACAACCCCGCAGAGATGTCACTCGTCGCAAATTTCCCCCAACAGATTTCCAAGCAGTAACGATTCGTCACCAGCGGAGGTATCTCCAGCAAAATATCTCTTGACGATCATCACCTCCCCTGCAGCAGCAGTATCCAGGCTTGAAACTTGGTCAGATAGTGCATCGGAGGAAACCTACATCTTTTATTCCCCAGCCAGAGGTTTGAACAGGCTCCAGATCCTCCCAGCCCTATCTCCCAGCAACAATTGATTACTCCTCAGTAGGGTCTACGCACAAGATCCCCAGCAGAGCGCATCCCAATTTTTCCCCGGTAGGGTCTATGCACAAGATCCTCAACAGCGCGTCTCTCGATCTCTACCATCCCCAACAATATCTAGGCTCAAGACTTGGTCAGATAGTGCATCGGAGGAATCAAGGTTATCTTTCTTCTCAGGGATTCCAATCCATTTCATCCCCAAATGAAGTCGAAATCCTCGTAACATCCCGATCTTCTTCAAGATGGATATATTTTGAAATACCACAACATCTATCATTCATACATTACTCATAAAAGTCATAATTGTGCATATGTCATTCATACATTATCATGCATCATAATCGTGATAAGACTAACGATACTCTATCAAAGTTTCATTTGTTTTCCCAAAACAGTGAAAATCACTAAAACAAACAGTCCTGGATTAATGCCCGGCCGACGGAAAACTATCTCGAACGATCGCTCTAGTTGTCCTCCGACAACAGTCCATGATTAATTCCCAAGCCGACGGAGAACTATCTCGAACGATCACTTTAGTTGTCCTCCGACAGATCCGTGATTAATACCAAGCCGACGGAAAACTATCCGAACGATCACAAGTTATCCGATAATGTATTGATCAATACCGCACAACAGGAAGATATCCACATTTTGCCAACAATTATCCCTCAGAGCAATCAAGACGTAAGATTTGTTTCGACTCTCTTATTATCAACAAAGAACTACGCCTAGCATACTTATCTAGGTTGCCTTGGATAGCATCTTAAGCCCATCTCGACTACTTATCAACATTTCTCCACTTTCGTATCGCCGCATATTTGGTTAAAAACCGATACAAACCAATAACTTCATTCAAAGATGAGCACGAAGTCTAACGTACGACCCTCTCCGGATGGCATCTTAAGCCCATCTCCGTGCCCCCTTTCATCTACAGAGCCTATTGTACGGCTCACTCCCCAACATCAATCTTTTCAGATGGCATCTTAAGCCCATCTGCGACAGTTCTCCTATCCTGAACAACGACCTCGAGTCTAGCGTACGACTCATTCCCCAGCGAAGTCTCCACCTTCTCCAAATGGCATCTGTAAGCCCATTCCCGCATCAATCAATAGCGAGTGCAAATTTTCAGGTCAGGTGTACTCGAGTGTTCAATCATCTCCTACCTCCAGGTCACGAAAGGAAAGCACGCCAATCTAACCCTTCCAGTACAAGAAGATTGAACAGGGGCAGCTGTTATACCCCAAAATTTTCCCTCCTACTTCTCAAAACATTTCATACATCCATACTCAAGGATTCCTCAAGGGTTGATCAGACAAACCCTCTCCTAGACAATCAACCTAAACTAGGGTTTGGTAATTCACAGATCCAGATGGACTTCCAACATCTCCAATGGTCATCATGCCTCCTCATATGCTTCAAAGATTCTCCATGACAAGTTTCAAGCCTCACAAGTCAAATTTCCTTAGACAATTGCTCAGATGGTTGAAAATCAATTGTATTGGACAAAAAGTCAACTGTGGTCAACATACAGTCAAACTTCCTGATTTTTGGTCAACATCCTTATTTTGAAGTCACATTCATCATTTGATCAAGGGTTGATCATGATTCATCAAGAAAACTCAAGATTTACACAAAAGTCAAACTTTCCAAATTAGGGTTTTTCAGTGAAAAGTCAACTGAACTTTGACTGAGCATAACCTCTTCATACTTTCTCAGAAATTTTTCCACCACCTCTCATTTTGAAGGAAATTCAATTCTCTACAACTTCATGTCTCACAAGAATGTTCAAAAAATGCTTCATTTGGAAGGTATGGATCAAAACATTACATGTCCTTTTCAAAGTCAACAAAAAGTCAACTTTTTGTTTTGAAGATTTATTGAGCATGGAAACTACAATTGAGATGAAACCAAATAGGTTGTTTAGAGGACACCTAGAGCTTTCTAAAAAGTCTAAGAACACTCAAAAATGTGGAAAATTGAGCAAAATACACCTTACAGAAGTTGGATATTTTTGAACAATTGCACAAAAGGAGATATTTGTCAAAATCCAATTTTTTCCAAATGGGCCTATAATTTTATGATCCAAACTTGATCATAATATTATTTGTGGCCTATTGATGCCTTTCCATGACCACATTCTATTTTATTGATTTATTTTTGAATTTAAAACCATTTAATTCAAATTTAAATTATATAAAATATGAAAACAAGATATATTTTCAAATGGATTGGATTTTTATCAAACTTGAGGTCCAAGATAGCCCACACAACTTGCCAAATTCGTGCTAGCTTGCATATGGAAGAGAAAATCAAATTTTCTCAAAATTTGATTTTATTTGAAAGGAATTAATTTTACATTGAATACCATATCTTTTTTCACTCTCTTTGCACTCACTCTTCACTCTATAAATACTCAGCTATTTGCACAAAGCCAAGGACGAAACCCTAGTCCCTACAACAACCCTTATTTTGCTCAAATTTTTCTCAAAGTTGCAATTTTCGATTTCCATTCTCCAGCCGTTTTTAGTCCAGTTTAAGCACTCAATTGTGTTCCACATCATAGGGTAAGTCCAGTCAAGAACCATGGCTAAAGCTACCGAATCGCAACATACATGATCATACATATGCATATAATCTTGAATTTGCTTTTCAATTTCCATCGTGTTTTGCTTGAATCTAACCATCATTATGAGTTCTCGGGTATCATAGAGCGTGTCCGGTGGTTACATGAACCCCATGCCAACCTAATCCGAATTGCCATTGTTAGGCGCTTTTGTTCTCTTCGAAACTCACGATACACCGCTTTCAAGCCAAAACGATGGCACCATTGAACTCAAGCCCTCAATTTAGGGGTAGGTCCTCTTTCCTTTTATTTGGCTTATTTTGCAGTTTGAAGTTTCATCATCGGAGAAGACGACCGAGCTAGGCTCCGCCGTTAACGTGGTTTGATCGGCGTGAGTACGTGGCGATCCAGCTGCTCGATTCGTCCATTCCATCCAACCGGGTCCACGTGTTGACGGGCTTGGTGTTATAATCAGACACATATTCCTTTAAAACAATTGTTTGTATTTTCCAGACTCCAAGTACACGTTGGCTCAGTGGTAAAGGCGTGAGGATGAGAAGATTCTCTCCATGGTCACAGGTTCGAACCTGGTCAGGACCAAATGCTTTTGCTCTTTACAAAACTAACTCTATTTTTCATATTTTTCTATTTTTCTTTAATATTTTTCATGCATTTTAATTTATCTTTAAATAATTTTCTCATGCATCTAAAAAACACCAAAAATATTTATTTTTTGCATGATCATCAGAAAAATGCTTATTTAATTTTTAATATAAAAATTATTATTTTTGCATGCATATTTAATTTAATTGCTAATTAATTGTTTAAATAACTTTTAATTGTTTTTAAATTATCAAATCAATTCCAAAAATTACCAAAAAATTATCTTATCATATTAATGCCATTATTAACATAAAATCTTTTTCTCCATTCAAAAATACTTATTTTTACTAACATTTTCTTCTTATGCAATTTTCTCGTATTTTCCGATTTTTGTATCTGTTCACAGGTTATACCGTTTCGGACGATTTTTCTCGCTTTTCTTTTTCAATTATGTAATTGCCTATGGGATGTAATAGTTTAATTAGGACCTTTATTTTCCGCACTCTCATTATGTATCTGCCCAAAAGCCATGTAATAGCGTAGGACATTTACTTTCCGCACTTTACTTTCCGCAATTTACTTTCTGCACCCTATAAACTGCTAGTAACTAGGCGCGTATGGCAAGATAAAATTGGACATAGATCACTCATAATTCCAAGATAAAAATATATGAATTGACACACTCTTTTCACACATGCATCCCTTAGGGTAATTCTCTCGTTGTCTTCGATTAAATGGTCAAGTCCTCGAACGAGGTATCCTAGCACCTGTTTCAAACAAATCATCATAGTCCCTTCGATACAAAGATCATAGACCCACGATGTCGCTTAAGAATACATGATCTCGACTCGATTGTCGCCACGAAAAATGATGATCGTCCCTTCGAATGTGCTAGGATACTTCCTACAAGTTGCCTTCTATGACCATCCGATGTCCCTTCGAATGTCCCGCTTACATCCAACGAATGGGGTTACCTACCAACTAATGGTATGGATAGCACTATTCTAAAGAAAAGTAAAACAACACGAAAATGACCATTCTGAGTAGGTAATAAGACTTTTAGTTGCTTGCTCAAACAAAAAAACTTTTCACACCACATACTTTTGTCAAAGTTCAAACTCTTTTCAAAACGAAACATTTTCAAACACTTTGTATACATTCCTACATGAATCATTACAAAGACAAAGCGAAATGCCTTTTCAAAACATTTTTGTCAAACACACGTAGCATTTTTAAAGTGAGCTAAAGCAACTAAGAGCCCGAGATAACTACGGATGGAAAGGGGTGCTAATACCTTCCCTTTTCATAACCTTTCCCTTACCTGTAATCTAACGCTCTTTTCCTGTATTTTTACCTTCCCTTAATTGATAAAAGAAAAGTCGGTGGCGACTTGCTATCATTACATTTGTATACAAAATCTCAAAGTCAGTTCATCAGACACAATTGGTCATGACATTATTCATTCGCTATGCATTTCCAACATAATAGATCATACCATGATTATTATGCTATCCCACCATACTGAGCTGTACCTGTAGAATACTTCTTCTGCAGAATTTATCTTCAACCCAGAATGTCATGACATCAGTCAAGACATTGACACAAACTGGTTTTATCAAAAATTAAGGCCAACTTAAAAACACTTACAAACTCCCCCTTTGGAATTTTTTTGGCTAAAACAACTAAGCTATTAGAGAACTAATGCAGCAGAAATTAAAATAGACAACTAAGTCAACTAAGCTAAATAACAGAACCTAATAAAGATAAATTCAACCCATAATTTCTTCTCCCCCTTTTTAGCCATAAAGGGGCCAAAGGTACCATTACATAATCCTAGAAATCAAGTTATAAGTAGCAGAACAATGAACAGACATCCAAGTTAGGAATTACAATAATCCAAAACAAACAAAAGCAAACAAAAGAGACTTCAACAACAACAAGTAATATCAAGATCAACAGCTGTCTTGACATATCAGCAAACATTAGGCACTGTCCTCTCCTGAAGCAGCACTATGGTAAGTATCCTCTTCTGTTGAAATGCTTTCAGCACCATCCTGTTGGTCTTCTTCAGCATCCTCATTTATCCTTTCATCCTTAACCTCAGTGTCATCCTTCTCCTGCTCCAAGATAGTGATCATCTCTTCAAGAGATTTCTTTCTTGCTTCAAGCTCCCTACAGCTCTCTCTCAGCACACCAATGACATCAGCTTTATGAGAATTAGCTTTGACATTTGATGTCTCAATAGATGTCATGACAATATCAAGGACATGTTTCCCCTGAAACAGCTTATAGTGAAAGCCAAGAGTAGGCCCTCTTTGCACAAAATCTCTTTCAACAAGGATATCGTGATATTGATTCACAATAATACCACAGATGAGGAGGGAAAAGCTACAAGACCTTTGACAACAAAACTTCCAAAGATGTTTCATGGTTTATTCAAAATGTAAGTTCCATAGTCAAAATTAGCTTTTGTGCTAACAAAGATAGATGAATCTTCCCAATCCTTGAAATGGTAGATTTGTGATTGGTAGGAACCCGCTTTGCTCCAATTTTGTGGAGAATGGCAAACTTTACACTAAGTCACAGCTAACTTCCCTTTCAAAGGCTTGACTTTTGGGCAATGATAGTTTGACAAACCTGTCATGACCTTAAGCTCAAGATGAGCTTCATCAGCCTCCCTGTGTATTTGTTGATCATAGATGGAGAGAAATTAACCTTCCTACCTCTCACATAAACACACCTAATATCCTCAGATTTTCCATCAGCACAATCATCAGATAAATTCACAATGAACTCTTTGACAAGAAGTTCATAGCAGCTAGAAAACTTGACCACTGTTTTCATCAGGCCAACAACCTTGATGAGATACATGACTTCCTTACACTCAATAGCACTGTTGTTCAGCTCCCTCTCTAAAGCAATCCTTTTCAGAAACCTCAGGAACCTTAGCTACTTTTCTTGAAGAGGGTTTCTTCCTGAGAGGAATGTCTGGAACATTGCTCTCAACATCAAAATCAAAGTCTGATTCCTCATCGATCGTGAGGGTTCAGAGCCTTTCTTCTTGGAAATAAGAATTCTCAAGGGTTTGAGAGACTACCAACAATACCCTTGCTTTCACCTTACCCTTCCCTTTGAAGTTCCAAATTGCTGGTCCTTTTCAACTCCTATTCTATCCTTGTTCTCGTGCCCAACTTTCTCATAAACAACTTCAAGAGCCTCTCTTTGAGGGCTTTGGCAAGATCGCTTTTCCTTTATAGTCATCAGCCTTCTTGCTATGCTAGGGTTGACATTAGCAATTAAATCATTATCGAAAATTCTTCATCCACATCAATGAAAAGAGGTTCATCACCTTATCAAGAGGGTCCGTGATCATCGTGTCTTCGAGATTTCTTAATGTTGTCATCAGTGTCTCAACATTCTTAGTGACATTGGGATCACTTTCTAAATTAGGACTAGCAGCTTCTTAGTTCAAGGTTACAGACACCAGAAATGAGTAATTCTCATTAAGAATCCTAGTTACCAATCTAGCAATGGCTTGGTGCACATAAGCGTAACCTTCCTATTAGCTATCTCTGAGGAACAAAAGATGATGGTTGAGAAAATTTACCGTAGGGAGAAGATTGTGATCTTCTTGCATGTCTAGTTTGCAGCCCTTGACCTTAGTAAGGTCACGCCATTGCACGAAGAGGAGTTACCTTAAGGACCTTAGCATCCATGGATTTACGTTGCCCTAGGGTCTCGTGGTTGGGTGAGGAAGAAGTTGCCTTTGATGAAGATGATGACAGATTGTTGAGACATCTTGAGAAATTGAGAATACAAGTGACAAAGAAGTTTGAAATTTTCTTTTGAGAGAATGGAGAGTGATACATCAAAATGGGAAGAAGGAAATATAAGTATGTCTATTCCTCTTCTTAAACTTTTGAAAGAAAGAGGGAAACTAATTATTAGCCCAATCAGAATAAACTTGATTAAAATATTTCTTTCAGCCCTTGTTTTAAGCAAAATTAATTTCTACAACTCTTCATATTGGCAAATACCCAGCTTGCCCCTTAAGTTTTCAAACTGACTAGCATCCAGTGCCTTGGTAAAAATATCAGCTAGTTGTAGTTCAGTGGCAACATGTTCCAACTTAATCACTTTCTCCTCCACAAGATCTCTGATGAAGTGATGTCTAATATCAATATGCTTAGTTCTACTGTGCTGTATATGATTTTTGGATATGTTGATAGCACTCAGGTTATCACAGTATAATGTCATGACATCTTGTGTGACATTGTACTCAACAAGATCTGCTTCATCCAAATCATTTGAGAACAATGCTACCACCGCTATGTATTCATTCAAGAGATAGACACAGCTTTGTTTCTTGTCAACCAAGAGACAAGGTTGTTTCCCAAAAGAAGCATCCACTGAGGTACTCTTTCTCTCAACACTGCCACCCAATCAAGATCACAATAACTGACATGAATTGGTTCACATCCATGAGAGTAAAGCATACCATAATTGTAGGTTCCACTCACATACTTCAGAATTCTTTTCACCTGGTTGATGTGACTTACTTTGGGTTCAGCCTGGTAACTTGCACATACTCCAACCGCAGGCTATGTCGTCTGGTCGTAGTATAGCGCACTTCCTATCATGCTTCTGTACAAGCTTTGATCCACATTTGCCCCACTTGTGTCTTTGGACAACTTTAAATGAGTAAATGCATGAGTCCTTTTATGATTGGAATTCGCATCCCAAACTTGACAATATTCTTTGAGAAAGAAAAATTAAGTCTTCCATCCGTGACTTGTAGTCCTAGAAAGGGTCAATTCTCCCATGACATTTCAAATTCAGCTTGCATCGAAAGAAAGTGTTTAACCATTTTATCAGACATTCCTCCAAACACTATGTCATCAACATAAATTTGAGCTACCATTATTTTTCCTCCTTCATCCTTTACAAACAGAGTTTTGTCCAATCCTCCTTTCCCATACCTTTTGTCTGTGAGGAACTTTGTCAGTCTTTCATACCAAGCTTTAGGAGCCTGTTTCAGACCATACAGTGCTTTTCTTAATTTGTATACATGGTCAGGACAGTTTGGATCCACAAACCCTTTAGGTTGTTCCACATACACTTCCTCATTTAAGTACTCATTTAGGAAGGCACTTTTCACATCCATCTGAAAAAGCTTGAACTTCAGAAGGCAAGCAACTCCTAGGAGTAATCTGATTGATTCCAGCCTGGCTACAGGAGAAAAAGTCTCATCAAAATCAACCCCTTCAACTTGAGTGTATCCTTGAGCAACAAGCCTTGCCTTATTCCTGGTGACAACTCCTTCAGCATCAGACTTGTTCTTGTAGATTCACTTTGTGCCAATGATGTTTGTTCCTTCTGGTCTAGGAACTAACTCCCATACTTCATGTTGTTTGAACTGGTTCAATTTATCTTGCATTGCTCCAATCCAAAGATTCATCAATGAGCTTTAACATTCTTTGGTTTAATCTTAGACACAAAACAAGAGTTTGAGATGATTTTCTAGATCTTGTAGTGACTCCATCGTTAGGATCTCCTATGATGAGTTCCTTGGGATGATCTTTTCTAATTCGATGGAAGGATCTTTGTTAGCTTCCTTTGATTCATACTCGATGAAGTAGGATTAGGCACATCATCCTTTTAGACACTGTGTGGAAGTCTCAAAGAATGTCACAACATCATACGACATTTGTTTCCTCATGGTGATCATCAACTATGACATTTATAGATTCCATCATAACTTTGGTCCCTGAATTGAACACTCTATATGCTCGCTGTTGGTAGAGTATCCTGTGAATATTCCTTCATCACTTTTAGAGTTCATCTTTCTTCTTTGTTCACGATCCGTCGAATATAGCATTTGCACCCAAAGACATGGAAATACTTCATAGTAGGCTTTCTTCCTTTCCATATTTCATAAAGGGTGGAGGATGTTCCTTTCTCAATGTGACCCGCTAGGACATAACAGATGTATTCATAGCTTCAAAAAAAATGAATAAGCTTCTTGGCATGTATCATTGCTCCGCAGATTCTCGTGATAGTTCTTTTCCTTTCCACAACTCCATTTTGTTGAGGAGTTATAGGTGAAGAGAACTCATGATTGATTCCTTCAAGAATGTAACTCATCAAACTTACTATTTTCAAATTCCTTTCCATGATCACTTCTCGATTCGATAATGCATCATTCCTTTCTCTTTGAAGTCTTTTGCATAATTCCTTAAAGACATCAAATACATCAGATTTTTCCCTAATGAAGTTTATCCAGGTGTATCTGGAAAAATCATCCACAACAACATAGGCATATCTATTTCTACCAAGACTTTATACCTGCATGGGACCCATCAGATCCATATGTAGAAGTTCTAGCACCTTAGAGGTGGTTAGATGTCTTGTCTTTGGATGTGACATTCTAGTTTGCTTTCCAACCCCGACATTCACCATGCACTCTTCCCTCATCAATCAAGCTTTGGAATCCCTCTGACAACCTCCATGGAAACGATCTTTTTCATCCCTCTAAGATGTAAATGACCAAGTTTTTGGTGCCACAGTTTCACTTCTTTTTCTTCTTTGGCTATAGAGCACACAAAAGAGTAATTAGTGTTTCCAGACTCCCATAAGTAACAGTTGTCTTTTGATCTGACTCCTCTCATTACAACTTCTTGTCATTTGTAACAAGGCATTCAGACTTGGTGAAGTTGACCTTGAATCCTAGATCATATAGTTGACTGATACTTATGAGATTAGCAGTTAAACCATTTACCAGCAACACTTCATTTAGGTTTGGAACTCCATGGAAGTCCAAGTTTCCAACACCTTTGATTTCTCCTCTAGCTCCATCTCCAAAAGTGGCATAACTAGTAGTATGAGGTTTGACATCATTCAGCAGATTCTTGATTCCAATCATGTGTTTAGAGCATCCACTGTCAAAGTACCCGCCTTCTTGCGTAAACTCTAAGGAGGTGTGAGCTATCGTATCGCAATTTTTCTTTCATTGTTGAGTATATGGTGTCTTTTTAGTTTTAGGCTTGACATATGGGGTCTGGTTAGGATATCCATATAATCTGAAGCAAAAAGGCTTTATGTGGCCAAACCTTCCACAATAATGACATCTCCATCTTTGATATTTTTCTTCATGTTTCTCTGTTTGATGTTGAGCCCTATGTTCGACATCCGCTTTGACATTGGTTTATCGTGCATGGTCTTCTTCTTGTCAACAACATATTTCTTTGCAGCCACAAATCCTAGACCGTACATGTTTCCCTGATTTTGTCCATCAAGTATTTCTTCCAACTTGTCGGGCCCAGTTGTTAACATCCCGAAGATTTGGTCATCTCGATCAAGTTTGGAGTTCAACACTAGAACTTCACTATTGAGATGACTTATAGTTGCAGGTTCACCTTCTTCTCACCTCCAACTTCACTATGAGCTTCTTCGCTTCTCATTTTGTTGATGACTCAAAGACTCGATACACAACTTTGGGAGTCAAGAAGTTCTTCAAATGTCACCTCCTCATCACTTGAATCGTTGTCGAGTTACAAACACTAGATAGGCAACAAGTTTAGCGATTCTTCTTCGAGTCACTTCTCGAGTCACCATCGCACAAGTAATGTATATTCTTTCTTTTGTTTCTTTAGAAAGGTGGGACATTTAGCTCTAATGTGCCCATATCCTTCACACCCATGGCATTGGATTCCTCTGCTGTCATTTCCCTTTTCTTCAGACTTAGTTCTTCTACTGGAGTCATAGGATCTGCTAATGTTAGAGGAAACGTTCTTGACATTTGACCTTGACTTCGGGTCCATTCTCTTGATGAGTTTGTTGAACTGCCTTCCAAGCATAGCTATAGCTTCTGATATATTCTCTTCATCACTCTCCTTGCTTTCCTCTTCAGTATTGGGTACAAGGGCTATGCTCTTGTTCTTCTTGTCAACATTGTCACTGATCCCCATCTCAAATGTTTGAAGTGAACCAATGAGTTCATCAACCTTCAAGATACAGATATCCTGAGCTTCCTCTATAGCAGTCACTTTCATTGCAAACCTTTTAGGCAAGGATCTGAGAATCTTTCTCACCAGCTTTTCTTCAGACATCTTTTCTCCCAATGCTCCTGAGGTGTTGGCAATCTCCAAGATGTTCATGTGAAACTCATGAATGGTTTTATCTTCCTTCATCTTCAGATTCTCAAATTTTGTAGTGAGCATCTAAAGTCTTGAGATTTTTACCTTGGAAGTACCCTCATGAGTGGTTTTGAGAGTGTCCCAAACATCCTTGGCCAGTTCACACTGATGCACTAGTCTGAAAATGTTTCTGTCAATTCCATTGAATAAAGCATTCAATGCTTTAGAGTTGTCCAGTGCTAGATCTTCTTCTTCTTTGCTCCATTCTTCCTCAAGTTTCAGGCTAGTAGTCCCATCTTTCTCAAGTTTGATGGGATGTTTCCATCCTCTGTCAGCAGCTCTCCAAGCTTTATTGTCTAGTGACTTCAGAAAGGCAACCATACGAGGTTTCCAGTAGTCATAGTTTGATCCATCCATAATGGGTGGTCTTCTCCCAAATCCTCCTTCCTTGTCCATAGCGCCAGAAAGTAATATCCCTAGATCTCACCCAAAAAACAGGCAGGGTGCCTGCTCTGATGCCGATTGAAATTCTGGCAACAGATACTTAATGTCAAAGTGAATGTTATGACACCGTATCAGACAAACAGTTAACAATACAAACAGTAATTTAAAAAGCAGTAAAGAACACAATCAATTGTTAACCCAATTTAGTGTGTAACTACACCTACATCTAGGGGCTACCAAGCCAGGGAGGAAATCCACTATAAGTAGTATTAATTCAGGAATAAACCAACCGGTTTATCTCCTTCACTTAAGACCTACCCAATGCAACTTCAATCTAAGTCCTACTTAGACCTGAGTTCCTACTCACCCCCCCTTAATCAAAACAGTGATACTAACCTAATGATTAATAGAATAGTGAAGACATTCTTCAATAAACATACTTGATTTTGCTTCAAAGCTTTAATAAAGAGACACTTCAAAGCTTTGAGTGATAAACTACCCTTACAACCAAGTACTACTCCAAGACACTTATCAAAAGATAGTTTCTTGGCTTACAAGAATTACTAAAACACAAATTACAGTCTGCTTCTTGTTCTTCTCAGAAAAGGTGCAACACTCACATAAGGGTTGTTCCATATTATAAGCAAAGAAAGTCTTCAACTCGGGCTTCCATAAAAATAGCTAGGGTTAACCAAAGTTAACCTAAGGGCTTGGTCTTTACAACATAACAAATTAGGGTTAAACAAAGTTAACCTAATGTCCACGTGAGCATATGATTCAAACAAATCAATCCACATCAGAACAGCTCCACAGAATCCTGAAAACTCTCAGGAAAAATAAATCTGCATAACAATATATTCTGCACAGAATGCCATAACATTGGTCATGACATTATTCATTCTGCTTGCAAATTTCTAGCATAACAGATCATAGCATGATTATTATTATGCTAACCATTACACCGAGTTGTTACCAGAGAATACTTCTTCTGCAGAATTTATCTTCAACCCAGAATGTCATGACATCAGTCAAGACATTGACACAAACTGGTTTTACCAAAAATTAAGGCCAACATAAAAACACTTACAATGAAGAATCATGAGCTTATCAACCTGCCCAAGATAATTGAAATTCCTGGCAGCAGATACGTGATGTCACAGAGAATGTTATGACACACTATCTGACACTCTGTTAACAATTCACACAATAAATATAAACAGGAGTAAAGAACACAATAAGTTGTTTACCCGCTCAAAGGTCTAACTACACCTATATCCGGGGCTACCAAGCCGTGGAGGAAATTCACTATTAGTAGAATTAATTGTGAATAAACCAACCAGTTTATCTACTTCACTTAAAACTCACCCAATGCAACTTCAACCTAAGTCCTACTTAGATCTAAGTTCCTACTACTCCCCTCAATCACAAGCAGTTGATATCAACCTATTGATTAATTGAATTGTGAAGACACACTTCAATAAACTATCTTGATCTCGCTTCAAAGCTTTCAATCAAGAGACAAACACTGTGCTTCAAAGCTTTGAGTGATAAACTACCTTACAAACAAATCCTAGTCCAAGGCACTTATCAATTGATAGTTGCTTGGCTCACAAGAGAAACTAGAATTACACAATACAACTGTTAACTCTCCTAATAAAGACAAATAATAACTCGCTATATCTTCAATAAATTTTAGAGGCGCAGCAGCAAAGATAAGGGTTGAATTCCTTTTATAGAAGCACCAAACTTCGCTTTGGGCTTCCATAAAGATAGCTAGGTTCACTTAATTTAATCCTAAAAACATGGTCTTTTCAACAACTAATTTAGGTTTAATTAAGATTAACCTAGCAGCCACGTGAGCATGCTTTCTAATAACATAAAAACATAATTTAGCAGCTCAACAAACTTCCTGAAAAGTCTCAGGAAAAACAGATTCTGGAGAACAGAATGTCACACTGAATGTCATAACATCTGTTATGACATCAGGATATTTTCTCGAATTTCCAAAGATGCTTTTAGCTTCCAGCCTGAAAGATTTCAACCATCCTTGTCAAGTAGGATTTATCTTCAATCTCTGAATATCATGACATTTATCAAGACATGTCATAACCTAGTTTTACCAAAAAGTAATGCCAACCTAAAACACTAACAAACTCCCCCTTTGACACATTTTTGGCTAAAACTACTTAACACATCAGAGTACCTATGCAGCAGAAGACAAACTAGTTCTAAGCTTAAAGAAACTAGAACCTAGAGATAAGATAAATTCTACCCATACAGAAATCCCACAATTCCCACAATTGCCCACATACAGAATTTAAATTTCCATACAATTTCCCAAATTCCCAACCACCGTCACACAATAGTTCTTCTCCCCCTTTTTAGCCATAAAGGGCCAAATGAAACAATACACTTGGCCCAAACTAATTAAGTACCAGCATTGTTAAGAGTTACATCTCTGTCAAGAGATTACAATTCTGTCAACCAAAAAGATTACAAACCAAAACAAATACAGGAAAAGTAAAAGGAACAGGAAACAATATGAAAACAACAAGCCAAAATCAACAAAACAAGAACCATCACAAGAAGATCGCTTGCTCTTCTTTCCCAAGAAGCACTGAAGCATTATAATTGGGAGCAACACCATCAAGAACATTATCGGTTACCACTTCACTTTAATCTTGAAATCGAATCTTGATCGACCAAGTTCGTGGGCCTCTTCTTGGCAATTTGTGTCCTCTCGGTCTTGAGCTACCAATGATTTAACTCTATACTCTTTGAGACAGCTCCAACTTTGGTCATCTTCTCAACTTGAGAACCGTAGATACCACCCTTTGATTTGACAGGAATCGCAGGGGCAATGTCGTAATCCACGTAAGTTTTCTCGATATGATCTTCGATGTCATAACATTCTTTGTGACATCTTGATCACCGCTAAACTAGGGCTAAGATTCTTGGTTAAGGGAAAGAAACCCTGTAGAGATTCTCATTTAGGATCCCGTGACTATCCTATCAATGGTTTCTTGCACATACGTAGTACCTTCTATTTTCTATCTTAGAGGAATGATGAGGATGATCCAGATCTTACCAGAGGACGGTCGATGACCTTGAGTATTCCGCATGCCGATTCTAGGACTTTAGAGCGGGCCATGGAATGCCGAGGAGAGATCTTCACAGTTCAACATTCAAGGTCGCAGCTACGCCTAATCTCACCATGGTAGGAGATGCAAATGAGTCTTGGGATGAAGAGGATGAGGAAGACATATTTCGCTGAGATATGTTGAGAAATTGAAACCAAGAATGACAGAGAGTTTGAGAGTATCTTTTGGATGAGGAGGATATGATACTTTCAAATGAAGAGGTTATTATATGGAGGAGTCTCTTCATATTCTTGAAACTTTTAAAAATAAGAGGGAAATAATTAAATGACCCACTTATAGTTAAGTGAAATAAAAAGTCTCTTCCCCTCCTTGTAAGCAATCTTAATTGCTACAATTCCTCATATTGACAAATACCCAGTTTGCTCCTTAAATTTTCAAATTGACTAGCATCAAGAGCTTTAGTAAAAATGTCACCATTGAAGTTGACTACATGGTCCAATTTAATCACTTTCTCCTCCACAAGGTCTCGATGAAGTGATGTCTAATATCAATGTGCTTAGTCCCACCGTGTTGATAGGATTCTTTGAAATATTAATAGCACTCGATTGTCACAAGATAATGTCATGACATCCTGTGACATTGTAGTCGACAAAGATCCGCTTCATCCGCACTATTTGAGAACAATTGCAATGCTATGTATTCATTTTCAAAAGCTGACAAGGACACATAGTTTTGCTTTTGTCAACCAAGAAACAAGATTGTTTCCCAAGAAGAAGCATCCTCCGTAAGTACTTTTTCACATCAACACTACCACCCAATCAAGATCACAATAACTGCATAAAATTGGTTCACATCCATGGGAATATAGGATACCATAATTGCAAGTTCCACTTACATACTTCGTAATTCTTTTCACCGTTAATGTGACTTACTATAGGTTCACTTGGTATCTTGCACATACCCCAACAACAAATGCAATGTCGTCTGGGTCGTTAGGTACAACAAGCTTCCTATCATGCTTCTATATAAACTTTGATCAACCTTTTCACCACTTGTGTCCTGGACAACTTCAAATGTGGGAGCAGGAGTCCTTTTTCGGCATTCTCCATTCCAAACTTCTTGACAATATTCCTTGCATACTTGCTCGGAAAGGAATGTTGAGTCTTCCATCCGATAACTTGCGTCCAAGGAAGTAAGTCAACTCTCCCATAAGACTCATTTCAAACTCGCTTGCATTTGATTGGCAAAGTGTTTCACCATTGTCTCGACATTCCTCCAAATACTATGTCATCAACATAAATTTGAGCCACCATTATCTTTCCTCCTTCATTCTTGACAAAGAGAGTTTTATCCAAGGCTCCTTTCCTCGTATCCTTTGTCTGTAAGGAACTTGGTTAGCCTTTCATACCGTGCCCTAGGAGCTTGCTTTAGTCCATAGGGCTTTCCTTAATTTGTAGACATGATCAGAAAACTTGGATCCACAAACTTTAGGTCGTTTCTACATATACTTCCTCATTTAAGTAGCCATTTAGGAAGGCACTTTTCACATCCATCTGAAATAATTTGAATTTCGAATGCAAGCAATGCCTAGTAGTAGCTCGATTGATTCCACCTAGCCACCGGAGCAAAAGTCTCATCAAAGTCAATCCCTCAACCCGAGTAACCCCGAGCAACAAGTCTTGCTTTTTTCCGTGACAACCCTTCAGATCGACTTGTTCTTGTAGATCCACTTTGTGCCAATGATGTTTGTTCCTTCTGGTCTAGGAACTAATTCCCATACTTCATGTCGCTTGAACTGGTTCAATTCATCTTGCATTGCTCCAATCCAGAATTCATCACTTAGAGCTTCTTTGACATTTTTTGGCTCTATTTTTGACACAAAACAAGAGTTTGAAACAGCTTCTATGGACCTTGTAATGACACCCTTGTTTGATCCCCAATGATGAGTTCCTTTGATGATCTTTCTGAATTCTAATGGAAGGATCTTTGTTGACTTCCTCCGTTCGATTTTGGTGAAGTAGGATCGTGTACATCATCCTTATCGTACTTGAGGTGATGTCTCAAACCATGTCTCAACATCATACGACATTGTGTTCCTCGATGATGATCATCAACAATGACATTAATAGACTCCATCATAACCCGGGTTCGGAGTTGAATACCCTATATGCTCATGTTAGTGGAGTATCCTAAAAATGCCTCATCACTCTTAGAGTCCATTTTTCCTTTGATCACGATCCGTCGAATATAGCATTTGCTACCAAACACATGGAAATATTTCACAGCTTGGTTTACTTCCTTCCATAGTTCATACAGGTGAGGAGGTTCCTTTTTAAGGTGACCTCATAGAACATAGCAGTCAGTATTCATAGCTTCAAATTTCAAAATGAATAGAAGTTTTTAGCATGAATCATTGCTCCGCGATTCCTCAGATAGTCCTATTCTTTCTTTCCACAACCCCATTTTGTTGAGGTGTTATAGGAGAAGAAAACTCATGATTGATTCCTCTCAAGAGCGTAATTCATCAAACTTGTGTTCTCAAATTCCTTTCCATGATCACTTCTTATTCGACAATACAACTTTCCTTCTCTCTTGAAGTCTTTTGCATAGCTCCTTAAAGACATCAAACACATCGATTTTTCTTGATGAAGTTTATCCGTAACTGAGAAGTCATCCACAACAACATAAGCATATCTTTTCCACCAAGGCTTTCAACTTGCATAGGCCCCATCAAGTCCATGCAAGCAGCTCCAACACTTTAGAAGTGGTCGATGTCAAACATTGGGTGTGACATTCTGTTTGCTTTCCAACCCGACACTCACCACGTACTCTTCCTTCATCAATATGGAGTCTTGGTATCCCTCCTGCCTCCATAGTGATGATCTTTTCATTCCTCCGAGATGCGTATGTCCAAGTTTTTGATGCCACAACTTTACCTCCTTTTCATCTTTGTCCAGAGCACACAAAGAGAGGTTGGTGTTCTCGATTCCCACATGTAGCCGTTGTCCTTTGATCCGACCTCTCATAACTACTTCTTGTTTATCATTGATTACAAGACATTGCACCTAGTGAAGTTAACTTTGAATCCCATATCACATAGTCGACTTATGCTTATGAGGTTAGCAACAAGCCTTTACCAAAGAACACTCCATTTAGATTTGGAACCCGAGCACCAAGTTTCCAACATCTTTGATTTCTCCTTTAGCTCCATCTCCAAAAGTAACAAAGCGGTAGAATGAGGTTTGACATTATTCAAGAGGTTCTTTATTCCACTATATGCTTGGAACACCCACCGTCAAAGTACCAATCTTCCTTAGCGTACACCTAAGAGAAGTGTGAGCTATCAATGTCAGCCCTCTTCTTCCACTTTGAGTGTAGGGTACCTTGATGTTCTTAGGCTTAACATAGGAGTCCGATTAAGGTATCCATGTAGCCTATAGCGTAAGGGTTTTATGGGTCCAAACCTTCCACAATGGTGACATCTCCATCTTTGAAACTCTTATTCATGTTTCTCCGATCCCGATGTTGACCCCAATGTTGTGACATCTGCTTTGACATTGGCTTATTAGGTCTGTTCTTCTTCCTGTTATCGCAAATTTCTTTGCATCCACATGCCCCGAGCCAGAACATTTCGCTTTATGTTGTGACATCCGCTTGACCTTGGTTTCCCATGTCTCTTCTTTTTCTTGTCACTACTGTGTTCCTTTTCACCACATATCCTAGACCATGCTTATTTCCAAGATTTTGTCCAAGTCAAGAATTTCTTCCAACTATCATCCCAATGGTCAAGATCTTGATGACTTAGTCATATGATCAAGCTTGAATTCAACACTATAATCTCACCGCTGAGATGACTTATAGTGATTGTATTCTCCTTCTTCTCAGCTTCCAACTTCACATTTTCTGCCTCCAACTTCTCAATCAGCTTTTTCTGTTTTTCATTTTGCTGACATACTTCACCACTTCGACATACCTTGTAAGTATCGAAGTTCTTCAAAGGTCACTTCTCATCACTAGAGTCATTATCGGATTGCCACTTTAAGGTGCAAGACAAGTTTGGTGATTCCTCTCGTAGCCACTACTTGATTCACCATCGCACCAAGTAATATCAATCCTCTCTTTATTTCTTAAGAAAGGTAGGACATTCACCCTAATATGACCATATCCTTCACAACCATGACATGGATTTCTCCGCTTTGACTTCCTTTATCCTTCCGACTTGGATCTTCTGGAGTCATAAGATCTCGCTGATGTGAGATGAAATGTCCTTGACATTTGACCTTGACTTTGGATAAATTCTCTTGATGAGCTTGTTGAACTGTCTTCCAAGCATAGCTATAGCTTCAGATATCTTCTCTTCATATTCCACCTTGCATCCTTCTTCAGTATTGGATACAAGTGTTATGCTCTTGTTCTTTTTGTCAACAGTTTCATTGATTCCCATCTCAAAAGTCATAAGAGATCCAATAAGTTCTTCAACCTTCAAGGTGCTGATGTCCTGAGCCTCCTCTATTGCAGTCACTTTCATTGCAAATCTTTTAGGCAAGGATCTGAGAATCTTTCTCACCAGCTTTTCTTCTGACATCTTTTCACCAAGTGCTCCTAAGGTGTTGGCAATCTCCAAAATATTCATGTGAAACTCATGAATAGTCTCATCTTCTTTCATCTTCAAATTTTCAAATTTGGTAGTGAGCATCCAAGTCTTGACAACTTCACTTTGATGTGCCCTCATGAGTAGTTTTGAGAGTGTCCCAAACATCCTTGGCCAGCTCACATTGATGCACTAGTCTGAAGATATTTTTGTCAATACCATTGAATAGGGCATTCAATGCTTTAGAGTTCCCCAGAGCTAGCTCCTCTTCCTCTTTGCTCCATTATTCCTCAGGTTTCAAGACAGTAGTCCCATCTTTCTCAAGCTTGGTGGGATGTTTCCATCCTTTATCGCCAGCCTCCAAGCTTTAATATCTAGTGATCTCAAAAAAACCATACGTGGTTTCCAAGAGTCATAATTAGACCCATCCGCATAGGTGGTCTACCTCCAAATCCTCCTTCCTTATCCATTATGCCGTAAACTATTATCCCTAGATCTCACCTGAAATAACAGTGTGGTGCCCGCCTCGATGCCAATTGAAATTTCGGCAGCAGATACGTGATGTCACGAGAATGTTATGACACACTATCTCGACACTGCTAACAACACACAATAAATATAAAAAAAAGAAGAACACAATAAGTTGTTTACCCGCTTAGTGTCTAACTACACCTACATCCTGGGGCTACCAAGTGGAGGAAATTCACTATTAGTAGAATTAATTCGTGAATAAACCAACCAGCTTTATCTCCTTCACTTAAACCTACCCAATGCAACTTCAACCTAAGTCCTACTTAGATCCGAGTTCCTACCACTCCCCTCAATCACAAAGTGATATCAACCTATTGATTAATTGAATTGTGAAGACACACTTCAATAAACTATCTTGATCTTGCTTCAAAGCTTTCAATCAAGAGACAAACACTGTGTTTCAAAGCTTTGAGTGATAAACTACCCTTACAAACAAATCCTAGTCCAAGGCACTTATCAATTGATAGTTGCTTGGCTCACAAGAGAAACTAGAATTACACAATACAACTGTTAACTCTCCTAACAAAGACAAATAACAACCTCGTTATATCTTCAATAAATTTCAGATGCAGCAGTAAAGATAGGGTTGAATTCCTTTTATAGAAGCATTCAAACTTCGCTTTGGGTTCCATAAAGATAGCTAGGGTTCACTTAATTTAATCCTAAAACATGGTCTTTTCAACAACCAATTTAGGTTTAATTAAGATTAACCTAGCAGCCACGTGAGCATGCTTAATAATAAAAAACATAATTTAGCAACAACAAACTTCCCGAAAAGTCTCAGAAAAACAGATTCGCATCGTATGTCACATCGAATGTCATAACATCCTTATGACATCGATATTTTATGTAGAATTTCCATGCTTTTAGCTTCCAGCTCGAACTGTACTTCAACCATCCTTGTCAAGTAGGATTTATCTTCAATCGAATGTCATGACATTTATCAAGACATGTCATAACCTAGTTTTACCAAAAAGTAATGCCAACCTAAAACACTAACAATAATATTGATAGTCTTCAATAGTGACTCCAAACGAAAAACACCCAGTGGCGTTGACAATGGAGGATAGGGTTGTAGAAAAAGGAAGATGAAAGATCTCGATTAAATAGTGTTTCCATCCTCACGATTCTCGAAAACTTCTAGAATTCTTTTACTAGGACCGAAAGATGAGTCCATTAAGTAGAGAAAAATAGCCAGACCAATTTTGGACTTGCATACTCTTCATGATTTCCAAGCCTTGATATTTAAGACGGGCAAGATTGGGACATTTTTCATGAATAAGTTGAAGAGCGCTTTCATCACCGAGAAATGTTTGAACAACCATTTTAGGGAAGAGAGTCAGGTATGAGGATATGAACTAAAGAAATCAGGTTCCCTAATCTTTAGGATTAGAGATGACTGATAGTGATGAGAAGAAGAATTTTAAGGGTTTTATTTATAAGTTTAGAAAATATAAGGAAGTGGTTGATATTCCTAACTAGATTATTATTACCTAGAGCCGACTAGAGGAGCAGGCTTATTACCTAGAAACAAAAACTAATGGTTATTCGAGTTAATATGGGAATATTACCAATATAGGAAAAGAAGTCCAACCAACTGTTTACCTTAAAAGGTGGAAAAAATTATTGTCATACGTTAAAGGTTTGATGTTATACTTGTGCTTTTAGAAACACATAAAATACAATCATTAAATGTTTTAGTTACTTTATACTATTTTAACTACTAGTCATGTAAAGTATTAAGTATGCATTAAGAGAGAAATATAGCAAAAGGATAAAATAACTTCATTCAAAGAACTGAAACAAACATACATGGGTTAAAGACGAAAGTAGATAAAAAGACACAACAACCCAAGAGACCATAAAAGGAGAGACAAGACAATATTTCCCTAGACACTAAAAAATTCATATTTGGCTTTCAACAGATAATCTTTAGAGTGGTTTTCAGGACCATCTTTTGCCAACATCTCTTTGATTGAATCACTATCCCATCTTGGAAGATAACTTCAGACAGAAATATTCCATAAGGAATGTAGGATTTAACCCGATATTTGGACTCAGTAACATATTTCCAGAGGAAATTGAAGATAGTTTGAGGAAGACTGACTTTATGTTCATTAAGGAGAAGGCAGGTGAGAGCTTTGTCATCATATCTTAGAAGATCTTTATTTTCTCCCCTGGGAAGAAAGTTAGAGAAACAGAGACTAAACCATGATTTTGTAATAGGGAAGAGGTTTCCGAGGTTCAATGGTTCATAGCCGAGGACATATCATGAAGAGATGAAAATCTCTCTATATGAGAAACATGGTCCTTGCAAGGAAACAACTATTCCAACATCTTCATACTCGCTTATAACGGATTGAAAAGGGACTGGTGGATATATGTGTAACGCCCCGTTTTATTTAATATTATATTATATTAATATTTTGAGTTACCGTTTGACGATTGTTTTGGCGATGAGGATATTTATATTAATCGATATATCTGTTAATATATTTGGCGACGTTTCGTTCGGTCCAGTTTTTATTCCGTTCGATTCGGTAAAATATTATTCGGACCGATATTTAATTCCCCGAAGTTATTTTAATTAATTGGGTTAATAATCTTATTAGATATTATTAGTGTGTTAATTAATAAGAATAAATAGGGGTGTGATGATTAATTGATGAGAATTGGGTGTACACCCTTGGTTGCTAGTAAGAATACACCATAAAACACTTTTCCTCATTTTCTTTCCATTACAACACCAAAAGCCAAACTTAGAAACATAGAGAGAATAGAGGGTTTTGGAAGAAGAAGAAGAAGAAGAAGAGCAAGAGCAAGCTAGGAGTTTGGATTTGTTGGAGCATCTTGCAATCATCCAAGCACTTGAGGTAAGGGGTTTGATTTTCCATTTCATATAGTTAGGGTTTGATAGATATGTTGTGGATTTAGGAAAAATTGGTATTTTGAGTCATGAGTTTTGCTGGATGATTGTTGAAATAACTTAGAAAGGTTGAGTTAGGAGTATGGATTATGGGTGTTTCATTGCTAGCTTGTAGGAACTAGAAGTATTAAAATGGAAATGGAGAAACTGTGAAAACCGTAAAATAACATGCATCGATACGAACCGTGGAAGGGATGAAGTTGGAGACCATGGTACAAGGGGAGGCGCCCACCTCACATTGAGGGGCGACCGTCCCTACTAACCAGGCGACCTCCTCCACCCCCTATGAGGCTTGGGACGTTCGTCCCTGGGTGTTAGGATGAAGGAATCGTTTTGGCCATTTTCTGTGTTTTGTGTTTTATGCATAATTATGCTTTTGGCTTCGCTTGTTCCAATTTCCTTAATTCTTCATACTACTAGTTAGTATTAATAAAATATAATTAGGACATAAGTTAGCCGATTAAATTTAGAACCCGATTATGTTCCGATTTCGGTAATTTCGGCGACGGAGCAAGTTGTTCGAATTCAACGAAAATTGACGACTAGCTAATTTTGACGTAGAACGTGGTGAGGTTAGTTTTTCAAATTACGAGTTTTTATGAACGACCGAATAGGCCAAATTAGTTAAATTGAATCGGATTGCTTTAGTCAATTTAAGACACGTATGGACAATCCGATTACGATGTTGACGATTATGATTAATGCCGTTATTAGGAATGGTTGTCGCGACAATTATTGGTGGTTGACTATTTTTCGTATTTGAAATTTGGTGAATAAATTGATAATGATGTGGTGTGATTAAACATGATGTTTATGACGGTGCATTCAGAATCTAATACTTGATGATATGGGATGCAATGATGTGTTTATCTTGATGTGGATAAATATGGCGACGTGGACTTTATGTCAATTTTGATGAGCGATGATGATGTTTTGTTGTGTTGTTTTTATTGTCGAGTCACATACATTGCATTGGCGACGAGGGCTTTACGCCAGTTTACGATGGGCTTTATGCCAAATGTTCCTAATTATGGACAAAGCGACGGGTACCACATGCATAACATAGTCGTGTCTCATGGAGTCGGTTATGTTTATGTTTGAGTTGTTTGGCGTTGGGTTTTAATTGATGGATAATGTTGAATTGCGATTATATATGATACTTTGTGTTGATACGAGTATAATGATTATGTGACGAAGTTAAATTGTTAATTTTATACACTAAATGCTAATTTAAAGTATGTAAGCTTTTAATATATGTTGACATACTCTTATCAACTTATATCATTTATAATTCCAAAACTATTTATATATTTTATCATGTCTTTAATTATATGCTTTGGAGTATCTCACCTCTTACTTGTTTCGCCGTAACCTTTATATTGGTAACGTGCAGGTGATCCACGAGGATGATGAGGATTAGCTCGAGTCTCTTTATTTTGAGTTGCTCTGCTCTGATCGTAGTGACACTTGGGTTTTGGGCGACGTTATTATTTTGATAAAATAGTTTATGTATACTATCTTATGATGTTATAACTTTATGTATTGATGATAACATGATGATATGTATATTTTGTAAACACATCCACTGTGCTGTGAATAGTCATATGTTTATATGATGAATTATGATATGAATCGGTATATCCGATTTTTGATTTTTGTGATGTGCATTATAATACAAAGTGATGAAAACACGAATATGTGATGCCTCAATTTTGTTGGATGAAATTTTGAAACTCTAATTTTATTATTAATTACGAGGGGTAGAATTGGGGTGTTACAATATGCAATCACAGACATAAGACTCAATACATTCATCTTCAAAATTGTGTAAACATGTTTTCAAAATCTTTCACAAGGTTGACATACACGGCTTCTCCATAAATGTAGAGTACCTAGACCAATCTTGAAAATAAGAGACACTAGCAATGCTACCGCCAATGTGACATTCTAGAGATGAAAATTAATTCACTTTTAAAAATGGTCTTAAGATCTTCATTGCCGAGAAAATTTATCGGAGGCATGACTTGGAAAGTTTGAGATTGAAGAAATGATACGTAAGGAAAAGAAGGAGAGAGAGCTTAAGAAAAGACTGGATTGAAGAGACTACTTAAATGAGCATATATATATATATATATATATATATATATATATATATATATATATATATATATATATATATATATATATATACATATATGACGACAAGGATGGTACACAACCGCATGAATGACGATGATTACGGACAAGTAGATGACAAAGCTATCAAGAGAGTGGAGTGGAGTAAGTCAGTCTCCAAAAGAGTAGAGTACTAAACAGAGATCCTATAGGTCTAGAAAGAATCAACTATAGAAGATTTGACTCTGACAAGTGACGCCAGAGTTTGACTCAAATTTAACCGGACAAGCTTAACTTATATCAAGCGCTTTGATCAGATGCAATTTTATAAGAGATACAACATAAGATAATGAAAAAGGACATACCTTAGAGATTCTGAGATCTTCATTGATATTCTTCATCTGGACATTCGACTTCAGCAAGCTCTTGAGAGTGTACCACCTTTCTCAAAAGGGACAATTAGACCTTACATATTCAGAGTGCCTCATCATCAAGGCATATGTTTTGGCACTTTGTTCCAGATAATCTTGTTCTCACTATGCTTGATTGACTCTTCTTCAAGAATTCTGACTCAAGGAATCTATTTCTTTGAGACTGTCTTCTTATGATTTAGCATCATGTATCTGAAGGCCTTCTTCTGATTTTGACTTTTCTTTTCTTAGATTCACTTCCTGATTACCTTCAAACTATGATGTTTTCTCTAGGGTGATCTTTCAGATGTTCTGAACCTGTCGTATATCAGTTCCTCTTATTTCTTGCAGTAGATATTTTATTACTTCCTCTGAAATTGAGAAGAGCTTCCTTCTTCTACATTATGGTTTCAAAAGAACAATATTTCCTTGCATCTTTTGGATTTAGATTCCAAGATTTTCTGCAATACTCGTATCATTAAACTCTTATGAGTTTGAGTGACATTTGTAGTTTTGAGCTAACTTGTTCCAATGTTAATATTGGTCATATTTCTAATGATCAACAACCTTCTCTTTCTCAGCTGCCTTAAGTCTTTTGCAAAGCAACGAAATCCATCATTTCTATCTTTCTGACAGTTTTTCTACAGACCTTATCATAAGGTTCTTATGTTTCTATAAGAAGAACAACATTATTTATGTTTTGCTTGAAGAAATTATCACTGAGATCTTATGAGAAATTCAAGGGTGGACTAACCCGTTTCTTGAAAACATCTCATATTCTTCAGAAGCTTAATCTTGAGAAAACATTAGATATTTGTCTTCTTATAATTTGATCCTCGAGCAAGTACATTGTTTATTTGCTCATATACTACATAGAATTCAACAGATGTAACTCTTTATCTGATAAATCTATTCTTCCCCTTTTGTTCTTCAATTTTTGAAAGAGACAGTAGTTGAAAATTAAGTAACTATCACCTTGAAGTATTTCTTCACATTTTATTTGGATCTTTTTCTGACACTGTTAGGTGTTTGACCTTGATCAATAACAAAACCAGGCTCGATACCAATGAAGGTGTAAAGAAAACATAATAAAAGGGGGTTTGAATTGGGTTTTCACTTCTTGATAAACTTTTCGCACTTTACATTGCTTGATGTTAATTCATGCTTCTGAACTTTTGCTTCTCAAAGATTGCTTCTTATAATTGTATCTAACTATTTCTTCTAACAAATCAGAAATATAGACTAAGAGGCATAAGCAAAAAGTAATGAACACGTGATTTTATCCCGTTAACTTGATAAACTAAAGCTACTCCACCATCATTCCGAGGTGATATCTCCTTGAGCTCAATTTCTTAATCCAATATAATCAAACCGATTACATTTGCAAGGGCAACCGCCGGTGACTAACATCTGATGAACCATTTAGGGATCCATTTAGGATATAACGTTCATCGCACAAGCTACCTGCAAGTGACTGGCATACACTAAGAGTCCATCTTAGTCTTCTCAGAGCTTCTGACCTAACTGGTCCTCTGAGGAACACAATACCTTCTAAAGCTTCAGACCCAACTGGTCCTTTAGAAGAATTATTCAAAACATTCCTAGAGCTTCTGACCTAACTGATCCTTCTAGAAGGAACAAACAACTGTTTGTATTTACAATGTTTGCTTACAGTAAGATGCTTCTACACAAGCATGTGTAAACTCTATTAAGTACATAAGAAGATCTTAATACAAACTAAGAATATTACACTGTATTTTATATTCAAATGTGTGGTCTTCTGTTCTTCAAGTTGCATATTCACGGACAACAACCCAGAGCACTTGAATGATTGAAGTCTTCTTCTGTATAAGCTTCTGAAATCTTATTGATCTTGATATTATAAAGAAGAGCTTCTTCATCTTGATTCACCTTGGAACATTTTGGACAGTAGTACTTGTTCTCAAATATCATGAAGTAACACACCATCTTTGTGAATTTACAAATTGAATCTTCCATGATCTTCCTTTTCTTTTTCTGCGTCTTCAAAAGATTTCCTTGTAGCATATAGATTTGAGCATAGTGTGAATCAAGGTTTCTTGTTTGAGTTATCAATTAATCATAATTCAAGATAACATTTTCTTCATGTTTCTCTTTCTGTTGATACTTGATTGATAATCTTGTTACTTATGTTTATCAATAATGACTTACATTATTGCTGCATTGTGGCATGCAGCAACAACCACTCAAACGATGATGCTCCTCTTTTTATTTCCAGCTAAAAATATATTCGTTGGCCATTTAAAAAAAGAGTCGTTACAAAATAGTACTTTCACGTCCTTTTTGTATTCCACACTTTATGCTGTAGTGGAATAATGCTTTTCGTACTATGTACTATTTGTACGATGTTAAAGTTATCTTATTTCCTTCTACACTTCAGTGGCTTTTGCGAGCATGAGTTTAGAAGTAGAGAATCTAACTTCTGGTTGATCAAAACTTCAAGTCTTCAGAGTCTTCAGAAGCTTTAGCACTTGATTTTGAAGAACCTTGTATCGTAACCAAAGGTTGAAAGAACTTTAAGTCTTGGAATCTTCTGAATCACATTCTTCAAAGTCTTCAGCACTTGGTCTTGTAACCTTATATCGTATGAGCTGCTTACATGTGAACATCTTATCCCTTGTCAAATTCTTCCCAAGCATGGATGTTTGAGTCTTTGAATTCCAAAGATTGACCATTATTTCTATATCGGTTATCACCCTAAAGAACATAAACAAATTTTAACCTAAATACAAGATTAACATGCAAAAAGCAATAAAAAAAAATCAAAACACCAAGTTTCCTGACATATTAATCTTAGCGACAAATTACCAAGTAAAACTTTTCATCGGATCTCCTCCCAAGAGGAACGTTACGTATGAACCTCGGTCTTGAGGTCATAATATGAAGTTACATCAAGATTAAGAAGATATTTTGTGGTATCCTCTCAAATTGTAGATTCTTGAAGGTTTAAGATATTTCATTTATAATCCATGTAAGGAAATAAAAGAAGTGTTAATAGTAAATATGAGACAAATCAACCTGGTCTTGCAATTTTACAATAATAGCCACATAACATTACCTTATAGTTCTTGTACTCCCACAACCGTTGTTCGGACACGCTCCCGACCTTTGAAAAGTCCATATAGGATGATCCAATCGACACTAAATCATAATCTCTCTCGCTATACTTCACATGCTCGTGCTCTAAATTGTCAAACAAATCTTCTTTAACCCAATAATCTTCCCGTTAAAGTATCCCTTATGCAATACTTTTGAGATAAGCTCATTATACATCATGTTGTAGAGAAAACATACATGTGATTTAATATACATCAAACAAAATATAACCTTAAACAACACAACCGATATCACTCATGGACTCGATTACATTCATAATAAAACTCACCAACCCAAATTTCTAGCTAGGGCTTGTCACTTTGCCACTAAACATTTTTTCAACAAGTTCAATCTTCATCTTCCTTTGTCGATGGATCTCGCCTCTTGCTTTCGACACCCATTTGGCGATTCATCTCCTTTGCATAAATATGATAAAAATCAAATAAAAGTAAGAAAAAGGTAAGATCTATGAACATTAACAAAAGTATCAAATGATTCATCATATTATTTCGCATCATTTTGATATCCAAAGAACATAGAAAAATCAAACCGCATTTAACGGCGTGAAGTTAGAATCATCAAATCACGAAGTGAAGGAGACACGAGAGATGAAGTGTAACACCCAATATTTCCAAAATATTAAATAAACGGAATTTTAATTATTTATTTAATTAAAATGGATTTTTAGTATTTTTGGGATTTATTTAAGTAAATAATAAGGTTGGATTATTGGTTTATTATTATTGTAGATTAATAATAATAATAAAAGGAATAAAAGGAGGAAAAGAGAATTGAGATTTATTTTTGGAGAAAAGCATTCTACGTGAAAGTGAGAAGAGTGTAGGAAGGAGGAAAAGCCAAGAGTGTCAGAATCCGACAAATCCTTAAGGTAAGGGGTGATTTCTCGCAATTATTATGCCTTATGAGTTTTGGAAATCGATAGAATGGTTTGAATATGTTAGGAATCCAAAATTAGGATTTTCTAGGTTTGTAGGATTTGTCCCTAATATTGTCGAATTGTATGAAATTGAACCAATCGTATGTTATAGGGTTGTTGGGATAATTAGATTGTGTTATATGACATTATATTGGTGTTTATTGGATAATTCGGTGTTATTTGATGTCATGATTTGTGTGGAAATGAAGAGAAAGTATTGGGAAAACATGATGTTGTCAAACCGCAATTTTCTCTATTGTAAGTCGAGGAACCGGCCCATGTGGAGGAACCGGTTTCGTACAAAATCCAGAGAAGGAAAATTGAGTATGCAGAACCTTACCCCGGGAGGAACCGGTTCCCAAAGGCAAATTTTACACATGAAAATGAATTTTTAGCAGTGAACGGTTCCTATTTGGAGGAACCCGCTCCCATCATACTTGAAGAAGTGGAATTTGCTATAGATTTGATTCCTGAACGAGTCCGTGTCGATGGCTCCTTATCGCATGTCGGCATCCGAATTGTATGAATTGAAGAAGAAATTGGAGGAATTACTTGAGAAGAAGTTTATTTGTCCTAGTGTTTTACCGTGGGTGCCTCGTGTTGGTTAAGTTAAAAGAGGGTTCGATGAGACTGTGTTGATTACATGAAGTTGAACAAATTTACAATCAAGAATCAATATCCATTTCGAGGATTGATGATTTGATGGATCAACCGGTGGGGCTTGTGTATTTAGTAAAATTGATTTGAGGTCCGGATATCATCAATTCGTGTGAAGACGGAAGATATTCGTAAGACCGCATTTAGAACGAGGTATGGACATTATGAGTATTCTTATGCCGCTTGGAGTTACTAATGCACCGGTGTTTTCATGGAGTATATGAACATGATATTTCATCCGTAGCTTGATAAGTTTGTGGTAGTCTTTATTGATGACACATTCGATCTATTCAAGAATGATGAAGAACATGCAACATCTTAGGATTGTGTTGGAGTTGTTGAAAGAAAAGAAGCTCTAAGTTGTCCAAGTGTGAATTCGGTTGAGTGAAGTAAGCTTTCTTGGCCATGTGATTTCCAAGAATGGCATTGTTGTTGATCCTACGAAGGTAGAAGCGGTATCTCTGGGAAGCTCAAGAATGCTTCTAAAACCGTAGTTTTCTTGGTCTTGCAGTTACTATAGAAAGTTCATTGACGGATTTTCAAGTTAGCTTTTTCGTTGACTAAGTTGACTAAAAGGACAAACGTTTGTTTGGGATTCGAATGAGAAAGGTTTCCAAGAGTGAAGAAGAGATTGACTAGTGTCCGATTTTGATTTTACCGAATCCGACAGAGTCTTTTGTTGTGTACTGTGATACTTCATTGATGGGTTTAGGTGGTGTTTTGATGCAGGATAAGGAGGTAGTAGCTAATGCTTCAAGACAATTGAAGATTCATGAAAGGAATCATCCGACTCATGATTTAGAGCTGGCCGTGGTATTTGTTTTGAAGTTGTGGAGGCATTATTTGTATGGTTCTCGATTCGAGGTATTCAACGATCATAAGAGTCCGAAGTATCTCTTCGATCAGAAAGAGCTCAATATGAGGCAAAGAAGATGGTTAGAATTTCTAAAAGATTATGATTTTGGTTTGAATTACCATCCTGGTAAGGTAAACGTTGTTATGGATGCGCTGAGTAGGAAGTCTTGCATACGCCTATGTTGATGGTGCGTGAATTAGATTTAGTTGAGCAATTCGCAGACTTGAGTTTGGTATGTGAGAACACCCTAATAGTGTTAAGTTGGGTATGTTGAAGTTGACTAGTGGTATTCTTGATGAGATTCGTATTGGACAGAAATCTGATGTTGGTTTAGTTGATAAATTGACATTGATCAACCAAGGTCAAGGAGGTGAATTCCGAATTGACGAGAATGGTGTTATGAGATTTGGTGATAGAGTTTGTGTTCCGGATATTGCAGAGATTAGGAAGAGTATTTTGGAAGAAGACATCATAGTGGATTGAGTATTCATCCTGGTGCTACTAAGATGCACCATGATTTGAAAAAGTTGTTTTGGTGGCCTGGAATAAAAAAGGAAATTGTTGAGTTCGTCTATGCTTGTCTGACTTGTCAAAAGTCGAAGATTGAACATCAGAAGCCGTCTGGATTGATGGAACCGTTGTTTGTTTCGGATTGGAACTGGGACGACATTCCTATGGATTTTGTGTCTGGTCTACCAAGGACGTCTAAGAACTGTGATTCTATTTGGGTTATTATTGATCGGTTGACGAAGTCTGCTCATTTTATACCGATAAGAATGGATTACTCGATGGAGAGGTTGGCACAGTTATATGTCGAGAAGATCGTGAGTTTGCACGGTATTCCTTCTAGTATTGTGTCGGATAGAAATCTGAGGTTTACATCTAGGTTTTGGACAGGGTTGCAAGAAGCTTTGGGTACTAAGTTGAGGTTGAGTTCTGCTTATCATCCGTAGACAGATGGCCAGACGGAGAGAACGATTCAGTCGTTAGAGGATTTGTTGCGAGCTTGTGTGTTGGAAAAGGTGGAGCTTGGGATAGTTACTTACCTTTGATTGAGTTTACCTACAACAATAGTTTTCATTCGAGTATTGATATGGCTCCATTTGAGGTATTGTATGGTAGGAGGTATAGGACACCATTGTGTTGGTACGAATCTGGAGAAAGTGTGTGATTGGACCCGAGATTGTCCAATAGACTTTAAAAGATTAAGATGATTCAGAGAAGATGAGAGCTTCGTAGTCGTTAGAAGAGTTATCATGATAAGAGGAGGAAGGATCTCGAGTTTAGTGAAGGAGATCATGTGTTTATGCGAGTTACCCGATGATCGGTATTGGTCGAGCTTTGAAGTCATGAAGTTAACTCCACGCTTTATTGGTCCATTTCAGACACGAAGAAAGTTGGAAAAGTTGCTTATCAGATTGCTTTGCCGCCGCCGCTTGCAAATTTGCATGATGTCTTCCATGTATCCCAGTTGAGGAAGTACATTGCTGATCCGTCTCATGAGATTCAGGTAGAGGATATACAGGTACGAGATAATCTGACTGTTGAAACATTGCCTGCGAGAATTGAGGATCGAAGTTGAAACAATGATGTAAAGAGATAGCTCGTGAAAGTAGCTTGGGAGGACCACAGTGGTAATGTTACTTGGGAGCTGGAGAGCCAGATGAAAGACTCCTATCCCGAACTTTTCGTCTAAGGTATGTTTTCGAGGACGAAAACTCTTTTTAGTAGGGGAGAGTTGTAACACCCCAATATTTCCAAAATATTAAATAAACGGAATTTTAATTATTTATTTAATTAAAATGAAGTTTTAGTATTTTTGGGATTTACTTAAGTAAATAATAAGGTTGGATTATTGGTTTATTATTATTGTAGATTAATAATAATAATAAAAGGAATAAAAGGAGGAAAAGAGAATTGAGATTTATTTTTGGAGAAAAGCATTCTACGTGAAAGTGAGAAGAGCAGAAGGAAGGAGGAAAAGCCAAGAGTGTCAGAATCCGACAAATCCTTAAGATAAGGGTGATTTCGCAATTATTATGCCTTATGAGTTTTGGAAATCGATGTAATGGTTTGAATATGTTAGGAATCCCAAATTAGGATTTTCTAGGTTTGTAAGATTTGTCGCTAATGTTGTCTAGTTGTATGAAATTGAACTAATCGTATGTTATAGGGTTGTTAGGGATAATTAGATTGTGTTATATGACATTGTATTGGTGTTTATTGGATGATACTAGTGTTATTTGATGTCATGATTTGTGTGGGAATGAAGAGAAAGGATTGGGAAAACATGATGTTGTCAAACTGCAATTTTCTGCTACTGCAAGTCGTAGGAACCGGTTCCCATGTGGATGAACCGGTTCCGGTACAAAATCCGAGAAGGAGGATTCGAGTTCAGGAACCGGTTACTCCGGGAGGAACCGGGTTCCCAGTGCAAATTTTACACATGAAAATGACATTTTTAGTAGGAACCGATTCCCTATTTGGAGGAACCTGTCCCCACTGTTACTTTTTGAAAAATACTAAACTTTAAAAATTCATAACTTTCAAACCGTAAGTCCTTTTTAAACGCCTTTTTTGAAGTTGTTCTCTAAATTAAATAATCTATTTTATAAAATAAATAAAAATACTAATTAATGGAATTTTATTTTGAAAAGAGTTGATTTTCCAATTTGTGAAGTATGGTAGTTCTAGGAATGGTGGATGAACTGGTTTATGATTGTTCTGACAGGTTGAACGAGGATTGATGCTTATGTGCTGTTTTCCTGTTGTTTATTCATGATTGTATTGATATCATATTTTTTGTCGGTGTTGTTTATTCATGGTATGTTGTTGTTGATATCATGTTCCGTTGTTGAATGTTGCATGCTTTATGATGTGCATGCATATGCACTCTGTTGGAGTTAGTTCCCATTGTGTGAAATTTGACTTTTATTGCAAATACACGTACCCAGTTGATTAGTGGTGGTGAGGCTGGATTCGCGTCTGAATGATGTATGGGCGAATCGAGGATTAACGCTGTGTCCGAGTTGAAATGGAACAATGTGTGAATTTAGTTCGCTGTCGGTACCACATGCATAGAGTCTTGCATTGCATATGGATTATAACATGATAGGATGGTTTCAAAGTGTTATAATCTTGTTGTTGTTAGCATTGTGCATAATGTGTTGTATGACTTGTATCGTATTGGTGAGGATGGCTTGTAGAGCTATGTTTTAAGTTATTTATGTGTCTGTCATGCTCGATTGTAACACTGGGAACGCTTGGTTGCGAGTTATATTAAAACTTTGTTTTCTTTTGGTTTATGTTGAATAATTATTGATTGAATTTATTCCGCTTTTGATGATAATTTCACTGTGTAACATGTCTTTTGGTTTAATTATTTTAATGAAGTTTTTTTGAAATGAATTGTAACGCCTGTGGTATTTTAGAAGGGTGTTACAAGAAGGAGCGCGTAAGTGAATGGTGGCACGACGGTGAGTTTTATGTGACGGTTCTAGGGTTTTGGAGGAAAAGACGAGAATGTAGGAAGTTGGAGATGAATGGTGTGAGAAGTGGGAGGAAAATATGAAAAAGTATATTGCACAAATTTTTGTCTACCGGGTAATGTAATGTTGCAGCCAACATCCAATAGAAAGAGAAAGAAAGAGAGATAAAGAAACGAGAAAGAGGGGGGAAGAGGGAAATATATTCATTAACTTTCAATTCTCTAACTTTTGGTGACTTTAGAGAATATTTGGACAGAGAAATGAGAAAGTGTAGTAAAGAAAGGAGGGAATTATGATGTGAGAGAGAGGATTCTTGGAGAGAGGTAGAGAGAAAGGCAAAGGTCAGTTCCCCCTGAAAAGGCAGAGGATCCTTACCCGGGAAAGAGTGAGGAAAACATTGGTTTTTCAAATGAGAAATATAGGGAAAGGGAAAAGTGAGAAATATGTGTGTCACTTGGCAAAATGCTTGATTTTCATTGGACAATTTAATTTGATTTAATCAATTACTCCCTCTGTCCCAAATTATACGATATTTTAGAGAAAAAATTTGTCCAAAATTATATTCACTTTGCATTTCCAATGCAACATTAATGATATTTTTTCCAATATACCCTATACTATTTATTTCTCTTTCTTCTTTCAATTCTCATAATTTCTCTCTTCTCTATAATTAATAAAGAATAATAGTGTAAAATCATACATAATTTTGTCTTTCCCATACAATAATGATTAATTTTTTAATACGGTGAAATACCTAAAACGCCTTAATCTTAGTTATAAAGGATAAATTAAAGAATTTGATGACATTTCTTAATCTTAGTTAAGTAGTTGATTGACAATAAAAATTAAAACCGAAACAACATGCTAAATTGGTGAGAAATGCATCCGGTTTAATGTGATTTTCTCAAAAACTTTAACATTGAAAAACTTTAGTACTTATACAATTGTTGTACATTATATAAAAGTCATCCAATGTGAAAATCTAGTGTCACTATATACTTTTACTAAAAAAAATCTATGCCATGGATCATTCCCATGATATGGGACACACCTTTTCTGAGAGGCACACCACATATCTACTTAAAATTTTACGGTGATAGGTGTGTGAATTCTTTCAATTATACAGTGTTCAATCTTTTTTTTTTTAACTAATATGAAATTTTTTTCTCACATTTGATTCTCGACAATACACAAGTATTCTGCAAACCACAAATTGGTTTATGTGTACCAATTTGCAGTACTTTTACAAATTGATATGCTCAAAATTCATTAAAAAAATTACAATAAATGACAAACCAAAGAAGAATCAAAATTTCACTCATAAGAAATTTGAACTTATTTTAAAAAGCCAACTAGAGATTTTATTTTTAACTTCAATAAAAAAGTAAATCTTAGCGCTCACCCACAATTAAGTTTCATTGCAGACTCTTTTGAATTATTAAATTATAATATATATATATATATATATATATATATATATATATATATATATATATATATATATATATATATATATATATATATATATAATAATTAAACTCAGTCATCTTTTGATATGGGGTTTTTGTCTTTCAATTTTTCCACTTAATATATGTTTGTCTATCTTTCCTCAAGTTAATCATTTTTTTATTTATTAATATCAAATATTTATATATCACATATATATAATTTAATAATTGAACTCAGTTCATCTTTTGATATGGGGTTTTTGTCTTTCAATTTTTTCACTTAATATATGTTTATCTATCTCTCCTCAAGTTAATCATTTTTTTATTATTAATATTAAATGTTTATATATATCTCTCTCTCACACACACACACACACATATATATATATATATATATATATATATATATATATATATATATATATATATATATATATATATTTTTTTTTAATTAAACTATAAATATTTTATTTTAATTAAATATATTTTGTATTCATAATGTATTAGCTATTCAATTTAAACCTACTGTGAACTCAAATTGTGTACCAACCATTCATATCCTCGCATACTTAATTTTTGAAGATTTGTTGTATATCCGAATCGCAAACAAATCGTGTGACTATGGTTTATCCAGCATAAGATGTAACATTTTCGTATTTCCGCTGTCATCATGTGATTATTCATTATATTTGATACTAGCTTTACAATGCATGCAGTGTCTCAGGTTAAGCCTTACACTATCAGAATCACTTATAATATAAATTCTCATAGCACTAGCATTAAATGTTAACCTTATGCTATTTCTGCAGGCCTCATCACATACACGTTATGTTAGTCTAAACTACAAAATATATGTGGCACAACACGACACCAACGCACCAGATTACATTTATATATATAATATCTTAAATTATTAATTACCATTATTGTCGTAACAAAATATCATTATATCAAAGTTTGAGATGAACATATTAAAATTGGTCTCATGTATACAGGAAAACAAATTTGGTCACAAGACTAACAAGATGAAGAAAAAAATTCATCTTCACACAAATTATATAAAGCAAGAATTAAAATTACAAGACATGAGAGAATGATAGTTTAGGCAACAGGGATACTATAACTTGATCAAGAACCGGTCCACAAAGAGATCCAAAATCATCAATCCTTGTATGATAGAAAGCACTATAGAATGTGATTCTAGTTCTGTCTGAAACTGCTTTGAAGTTGAAACTTGCTGTCTTGAATGTTCCCTTTCCTACAGATTTAAAAGGAACTTTAAGAGTATCTTTTGCAGCAAAAGCTTCAACCATCATTGATCCATGACAACCATTTCTTCCATCACCAATTGTGAACTTCAGGTTGTAGACTTTGTTTGGAACTGTTCTTAGAATTTGTGCAATGGCACTTTCCTTTCCTGCAACAAGCTCGACCGCTCCATGTCCAAACGGTACTTGGAAATGGTTTGAATCAATGAGCTTAATTGCTTTAAGGGATTCAATAATCCAACCAGGGAGTGGTGACACAAGATCTTGTTGTTTTGGAGGGAGAAGAACACCGTTGGTTGAGTTGAAAATCGGAAATGGACCCTCCTCAAAGCCAGGGTTTTTCACCAAATTAGCTGCCACAGACCAAGCAATAGTATTAGTGTATGTAGCTTCTACATTTCACGTAAAAACAATTCTTGGGACGCAAGAAATGGCTCGTAAACACTGTTTCAAACACATACTTAGTCTAAAGTAGAAATGTCATTTAGATTTTGTGTAGTCCCGCATATTAGTCCAATCAAATCTCAACAAATCAACAATGAAAAAAGTTTAATTTGTTGAGATTTGATCAGATCTATTGTGAGACTATAGAGAATCTAGATTTTCATAGATATAACTAATTACCTCTTGTAGGCATTGGAGGGTAGAACTCTAATAGCAACAGCATCCAAAAGTGGACCACAAGTAGGATCTTCTTGAACACCAGGGTTATGGAATGTAACTTTGCAGCAGAAGAACTAGCCTTGAATCCCAAGCAATAACATCACCATTGAGGCTATAAAGTGTTTGCAAAGGAACGTCGCCGGATTGCGAAGGCACTGAGATTCTCAGAACTTCATCTTGAGCACAAGTCCTTGTTGCTCCTAATATTAGAGCATACCATTGACCAGGTTTGACTTTAATGGTTTGGGAGATTGAAGCTTCATTTCCAAGCCTAACTGCATGAACTCCATGTGTCACTGGGAAGTACATTCCTCCTGGTTGTGGTCCTCCAGAGATGTACTCAACTAGACCATTGATTTCATTTGGGAAGTGCTTGTGTCCCTATAAGTCTTGTTTTCTTTAGGTTTCTTGGGTTTGGCTTTTCCTCAAAGTTCCCATTCTGGAAGTAAACTTTAAGAGGAAAAAAAATAAAATAGAACAACATATCAGAAATCATTCATGAATATTAAGTTATACACGAGTAAAATATGAAACACAGACTCCAACATGGACACCAGAACATAAAACACAACACGACATAGACACTGTGATACTCATAACGTAAAAAATACAACAAAATATCAGGATTAGAGTTGAATATTACCTTCTGGTGACCTGAAATGATGAACATTAGCAAATGCAGAAGCAACAGATAGCAAAATCATGAAAACTGTCCATGTTAATGTCCCTGCCATTTTCACCATGAAAAGAAACAAATGTTGAACACTACCAAAAGAGAAATGAATATGGGTTGCTAAAGAAGAAAAAGATATTGTGTGCAAGAGAAATGGACAGAGCCATGTTCCCATTTATAGAGAGAAACAGTTTACAGTTGGTTCTATCAATGTTTTGACTTTTGAAACCGAGTTTTTCTCCTTAATTCATGCCATGAGCTAGTGAGTGAGGGAATCTAGGATTTAAGATTATTTTTTTAATGATAATTAGGACATTGGATAAGTACGGTCTAATAACTAGTAAGAGTAGTTATTACATTTAGATTTAACTTATGATGATGGAGTAATAATAACATAGGCAAGGAATCTGTTTCATACATTTAATAATGAAGATTTATAGGCTTCATGTGGTTGAAGATAATAGATTAATGTTACCGTAGATGTTTACATTAAAACTCACTACTTAGGCAGGCAAATAGATTTTTCTAATAAAAAAACCCTAAGTAGAGGCACAAACAATATAGGGAAAATAAGGTGTGCAAGGATGGAACCTTACAAGTTGATAATCATAAACACATTATTTCATAATTAAGCCCACCGTTTTGTTAGAATAATTAATGATGGTATTCAATCACAAACAAAAATTTGATGGTATCACCCAACTCAAGAGTCAAGACAATGCCTCTCCAATCACATCTACAAAGCCACCATTATACTCTAGACCGGCTAAATTGGATTTACTTTATTTATTCATTACTTTCATCATGAACCCCATAAACTTCAAACTAGTTTGCTTATTTAAATTATTTGTGGACAAATATATAATTCTTTTTTAAATTGACATTTTTATTATTTTTAAAAAAATATGCACAATTGTTTGGGTACTTGAAAAGTAGTACACCCAATGTGACTCTACCAATGTAGAACGAGAGTTGAGATGGCAATAAATAGAGTATGAGCAGGATATTTGTTTGTATGTGATTTTCAATTCAACCATATTTGATAGAAATAGAGGTGTGAGATAAATACACATGTTAAAACATAGATAGTTAAATCATGTTTTCAATGCCAAAATCACAAGTAGTCGACAAGAAATAAATTAATTTTCAATAAAAGTGATAGTTTTGAAACAATTTAAGAACCGAAGACATGTGGTAGTAAAGCAGAAGACAAATATACGCATATTTATTGAGTGTTGGAGAGTTGATCATTGTCGAAAGTTAGTTATGTATATAGTATATAAGTAATTGAATTAAGAGGATTAATACACATTTAGATTAAAATCGTGTCAAAATAGCACAATGGAAGATGCTTTATATAGGAAAAATACAAATCTTAGTATTAATTACATAGATATCATATTCTATTTTAGAATACACTAAGAGATATTTTAGAGAATATTCTTTTGTGTGTGTGTGTGTGTTTTCATGGTTCCTGAGTTAGAATTAATCGAGCATTTCAGAGATATGAGTTTAGTCTGTGAAGAGACAAACTCCTAACAATGTGAAGTAAGGTATGTTGAAGTTGACTAGTGGTATTCTTGAAGAAATCAAAGAAGATCATAAATCTGATTTGAAGTTGGTTGATCAGTTGACATTGATTAACCAAGGTAATGGAGGTGAGTTCTGAGTTGATGAGAATGGTGTAATGAGGTTTGATAATAGAGTGTGTGTTCCGGATGTACCAGAACTTAAGAAGAGTATTCATAAGGAATGACGTCAAAGTGGACCGATTATTCATCTTGCTACGAAGATATATAAGGACTTGAAGAAATTATTTTAGTGGCCCAAGATGAAGAAGGAAGTTGTTGACTTTGTTTATGCTTGCTTGACTTGTCGAAGTCGAAGATTAAGCATCAAAAGTCTTTGGGTCTAATGTAGTCGAATATTATGGAATGGAAATGGGATAACATTTCCATTGATTTTGATTGCCAAAGACCACGAGGCAATTATTTTATTTGGATGATAGTGGATAGGTTGACTAAATCGATCATTTATTGTCAATGAAGATCAACCACTCTATGTAAGTTGGTTGAGATGTATATCAAGAAATTGTGAAATTACATGGTATAACTTTTAGTATTGTGTTGGATAGAGATATGAGGTTTACGCCAAAGTTCGAGAAGTTTTGTAGAATGATTTTGGTACTAAGTTGAGGTTGAGTTCTACATAACACTAGTCTTTGGAGGATTTGTTGAGGACTAGAATGGTAGAACAAGGAGGAGCTTCGGATAACCACTTGTTGTTAATTGATTTTACTTATTATAACAATTTTCATTCTAGTATTGGAATGACACCGTGTGAAGTGTTGTACGGTGGAAGGTTTAAAACTCTATTGTGTTGGTATGAGTTAGGTGAGAATGCAGTCCGACGACATGAGATTATACAGGAAACAACTAAGAAGATAAAGATGAACTGTAATACGGTGGGAGAACTGATTTTGGAATTTTTTTTACTTTCGATCGCAAATGTTGCGGATAGCAAGAGTCGCCACCGAATTTTCTTTTATCCAATTAAGGAAAGGTGAAAAGAACAGAAAAAGACCTTCGTTAGATTCTGAGTAAGGGAGAAGGTTATGAAAAGGGAAGGTATTAGCACTCCTTTCCATCCGTAGTTATCTACGAGATCTTAGTTGCTTTCGATCATCTTTAAAATTTGCTTTCTGTGTGTGTATTTGAAAAATGTTTTTGAAAAGGCATTTCTTTGACTTCGTAATGATTCACACTGGAATGTATACGAAGTGTTCGGAAATGTTTTGTTTTTGTGAAAAAAAGTGTTTTAACCTTTTAAAAGTGTGAGGTGTGAAAAGATGTTTTGATGGAGCAAGCAACAAAAAATCTTATTACCTACTTAGAACGGTCATTTCCGTTATTTTATTTTCCTTTAGAATAGTGCTATCCATACCATTAGTTGGTAGGTAACCCTATTCGATGGAAGGGACATTCAAGGGACATCGATGGTCATAGAAGGCAACTTAGGAGTATCCTAGCACATTCGTAGGGACGATCATCGCAGAGGCAACAATCGAGGGACTAGATCATGTATTCGTAGGCAACATCGAGGGACTATGATCTTTGTATCGAAGGGACTATGATGATATGTTTCGAGGCAATGGTGCTAGGATACCCTCACGCTCGAGGGACTTGAACATTTGTTTTGTAAGGCAACAAGAGAGAATACTCTAGGGGTACATGTGTGAAGAGAGTGTGTTGAATTCGATATATTATCTTGGAATTAGAAGTGATCTATGTTCATTTTATCTTGCCATACACGCCTAGTTACTAGCAGCTTATATATGCGGATAGTAAATCATGGAAAGTAAAGTGCGGAAAGTAAATCCTACCGTTACATGGCTTTGGGCGCTTATATAATATAGGAGTGCGGAAAGTAAACCCTAATTAAGCTATTACATCCCATGAACAGTTACATAATATTGGAAAAAAGAAATGCGAGAAAATTAATCCTAACTATTACAACCTGGAAGCAGATACATAATAATCAAAAAAGAAAAGAATTTCGCATAAGAGAAAATGTGTTAGTAAAAGAAAGATTTTTGAGTTAGGAAAAAGTTTTTAGGTTAGTAATCCTAATTAGATGATAAAACAATTTTGGGAATTTTCTGGATTTGGTTTTAGCAAGGAAAAATAATTAAAAAGTCAATTTTATAGTTAATTTAACAATTAATTAAAATATGCACGCAAAATATAATTTTTCATGTCAAAAATTAAATAAGTGTTTTTCTGACCTAAATGCAAAAAGAAAATATTTTTGGTGATTTTTAATGCATCAGAAAATTATTTGAAAAGAAATAAAATTAAATGGAAAATATGGAAAAAAGAAATAATGTTAGAAAGGAGGGTCGAACGCTCGACGAAACTCCCGGCTAGGCTTCGGGAGCTCTTCGACCGTGCCCGTAAGTGAACACTTTGGGGATCCTTATACCGAGGTGCCTGCATCGCGGAATTTCGGCCTAGCTCGAGGCCCGTATGCACTTTGGGGTCAGATATACCGTGTCGGAGCTTCGGGCGAGCGTGTCGACGGGAGGCCGAGTCGGAGGTGTCTTCGAAACCCAAATTTCAAAAATGTTATAAAAGGACAAGGTTCGAACCCATGTCCTTTTAAACAAACACGCGTTGCCTTGCCATCTGAGCTGAGTGGACCATCTGTTAGCAATATAACACAAAAAGAATACAAAGAGAGTGGATTTTTGGGAAAACATTGAATCGTAAAACGCCAGAGTCATCTTCTTCATTCAAATTTTGAACCTTTGGCTACGGTTTCGTCAGAGCTATAACACCTGTAAAAATCAACATCCAAAAATATGCAAAATAAATTTGTTATGGGGACATGTGTAACACCCCCTTCTATTTACCCGCGTTTTATAAATAATAATCAGAGTATTTAATCATAATCCAAGAGGCGTCACAATTTAAATAATTTAAATCAACCAATACAACATGCTTTGATCAAGAAGATTTATTAAGTAAATAAGGCAAAAGTATTGTTTAACAAATGAAATGAAATATAACCAAAATTCAATACATCATTCATAGTATTCTAGGATAATAAACTAAACAGATTCAAAATATTAAGGAATTCCATTAAAGAATTTCAAAACAAACGCTTCCTAGTGTTACATCTACCGAGCACGATTAATCGACACGCGGACTAATTAACCGACTCGACTCTAGAGCTATCCTCACCAACTCTAAGCCTAATCACCGGATCTAAAATTGTTAAAGTAAGGGTGAGATTTCAATTCAATATAACATGCATTATAATGCTTTAAATACAATGTAATAATCGATACATTAATCCATTATCAAACACAAAGTCATGGCTAATCCACAAAGCATCACACGATGAACATGTATATAACAAACAATGGAAATTGCAACACCGAAACCATCCTAGCATGTTACAATCCCATATGCAATGCGCACTTATGCATGTGGTACCAAAACGTGAACCGAGTTCACCCACCGCTCCGCTTACATGTGGAAAGACAGTAATTCCATGATTCACCCATAGCCACGGGTCAAGAATCCACCTCACTACCTCAATCTCCGTAAGTCTATTGGCTCACCACCACTTCCGCACAATGGGAATGAACCATAAACAACAAATGCGTATGCATGCATCATAAAAGCATGCAACATTAATTTCGATCATGATATCAACATATATCACATAATGCCAATTCATCAAGATATCACGCTCAATCATAATGAATATCAAGATACAACATAGTAAGCATTAATATTTCATCCCAGAACTTAGACCAATTGTAACAGTTCTCCATTACCCTTAACTAATCACTCTTTTCAAAAATCGGGAGCTCGACTCTTTTAAAATAATTGTTAGCAAAATAATATTTTTCCATTTTTGAAAGGTAGTATTTTAAATTTAAGAAATAACACCGAAAACGGCACTAGAATCGGAGTTACGGTTTAGAAAATATGAATTTTTGAAGTTTTGGAAAAATACACATGGAACCCGGTTCCTACCTATACAGGAACCGGTTCCTGAAAGTTGAAAAATCCCGCTCCCTGGTTTTTGTATGGGAACCTGGTTCCGACATAGACAGGGAACCGGTTCCTGAGTGTAAAAACTCCCAGTTTTGAAAAATAACACTGGGAACTCGGTTCCTCCCCATAGGGAACCGGTTCCCACGACTTATAACAGCATTTTCTGCTACTTTTGACAGCATTTTGCATCCTTTATCATTTCCACACTTTCTAATACGAATTGTGACATTAGGAACATCAAATCATGATCATTTCACACCATTATAACATCAAACAACATGGTTTACTCATCCCTATCAATTATTTGACATACTAATGATCCTAATTCCAAACACCGTCACAAAATAGGATTTTATTCTATAACTTATAATCATCAAAATTCAAACTTCCTAACATACCCAATTATCCATTTGATTCCCAAAACCCATAAGGCATATTAATCAAAGAAATCACCCTTACCTCGTGATGTTCTTCGATTTCTCTCGGTGTCGGCTTTTCCTCTCTTATCTTCTCTTCTCTTCTCCAACTCTACGTATAATAGCTTTTCTCCAAAAAGACCTATTTTTCTTTCTTTTCCTTTATATATTCCTTTTAATGTTCCTTTATTTATTCCAATAAAATAAAATAAATGGTAATTAGTAAGAGTAGAGTAATTTACTCCTCACACCCCTAATTACACCTCACACCTCCATCTCTTTTCTCTTTAATTCATCCCATTAATTCTAAAAATATAAATAATCAAGTCTTTAATTAATTAAATAATTAAATTCCTATTTATTTAATTTCTGAATTAAATCGGGGTGTCACAACATGGATCAACTCGATTTGATCCCCTGAACATGCTGGAATCTTTGGTTTCGTCCAATTTTTCCTATTTCAGAAAACCCCAATTAGAGCTTATGAACCCTAACAATGACAAGTTATGATTCTTGTGTCTAAACTTCAATTAACCTATGCTGAAATCTTCGAAACTTCATTCTAAAGACAAACAAACAATCAAAACATGTTAAATATGCATGAAAATCAGAAATCGATTTTGAGTTAGAATGTGCAAACCGAAAACGTGATTTCTTGATTCTAGACGTTTGGGTGGCTTGTGAGTATCCGGATCGATCTGCAGGACCTCCGTGAATGTGTTGGAATCCTTATAATGCTTTGAATTGGGCTAGAAACCTGGCTTCTAGTAGCTTGCAATGTACGGTTTTGTGAAGCTTGGAATAGGGTTCTTGAGGCCATAATTTCTCCTCTTGTGCATGTAGTAACATCATGTATTTATAGTAGAGTGAATTAGGTCAAGAATTGTAAGAAAAAATCAAGCCAATCAATGAGAAATTATTTGATTTAGAATCAAACAAAATATTTCCTTTTTGGCCAATTTCAATCAAATTCATTACCAATCATGATTATTTCAAAATAATCGATTAAATGGCTTGCTTGGACCTCAAGGATGAGAGAAAATCCATCCGCAATTAATTTTGATTTTCTATCTTTTATTTTAATTAAATTGGTTTTAAATGATTAAAAATCCAAAATAAATAAAAAAATAAAAGATAAATTCGTGGCATTGGGCTTGGAGGTTCCAATTCAGCTAAGGAACATGTTTGAATCAAGAAAAGTTAGGCCCATTTGCAAATTTTTGGTTTTGTCAAGTATTTCTTTAGGCACCTCTACAAAATGCTCAACTTGGACAAGGTGTATCTTGCTCAATTTTTAACATTTTGGGTGTTCTTGGACTTTTAGAAAGCTCAAGATGTCTTCTAAACATCCGCTTTGGTTTCATCTTCATTGGAGTTTCCATGCTCATGAACACTTTGCAAAAGTTGACTTTTTGTTGACTTTTAAATGACCGTAATGTTTTAATCCATAACTTCCAAATGAAGCATTTTCGCCCAAGCTTGTGAGACATGAAGTTGTAGAGAATTGAATTCTCTTCAAAATGAGCTGTGGTGGAAATTTTTTGATAAAGTATGTGAAAGTTATGCCTAGTCAAAGTTCTGTTGACTTTGTCTAAGAAAGCCCAAATTAGAAACTTTGACTTTGATCAATTCTTGACTTTTCTTGATGAATCATGATCAACCCTTGATCAAATGATGAATATCCCTTCAAAATATTGATGTTGACCAAAAATTATGAAGTTTGATCAGATTATTGCAGTTAGACTTGGGTAGGAAGTTTCGTGCTATCTCAAAGCAAGTCGAGCATTCCTACATGTTCCTCGAGGTCCACCAAGTCAGACAAACCATCAAACAACTTCGAACATCTCCTTCAAGAATTCGATTTCCACTTAAAGAGGTAAGTTGCTCAACTTCGAATTCTTCATTTCTTGCATTCAAGTTCAAAAGTTATCATGCCATCATGTTTCTGCACCTATGAAGATCATAAACCCTCAATCAATTGTTTAATTGATGCACAAACACAATTTCATGATCATTTTCGTAATTAGGTTCTTCATGTTCATGCAAAAATTAATCACCCTACACTTACAATAATGTAATTAAACCTCACCATCTTGTTCTTAGGTAAAAAGCGATCAAGTTTGATGTTTACATAATTCAATTTCATCAAAAAACAAAGGAGTTATGGATCAATGATCATGAGGAAGAAGATGATGCTTTGGTTTTTTCTTTTCAAAAATTCAAAAACCAGTTTATAATATATACATATGAAGTTAGTTTAATAAATGGATGAAACAGCCACCCCAGTGGCAGCCAGCGCGCTCTTAAGTCACTTGCCATGCCTAAGGTCCAGGGTTCGAATCCCCCTGAGACCTTTTCTTTTTTAACTTTCCATTTTTCTTCTATTTTCAACTCTTTTTCAAACATTTTTCAAACTTGTTCTTAAATATAATTAAATGGAAGCGTGTAAGTAACAAGCCGCATGTGTCCCTGGTTAATCTTTTCACCTTTGAGTTTAAGGTCCTGAGTTCAAACCTCTCCAAGACCAAAACCAATTTTTTATCACTTGTTTTCTTCATTTTTTTTATCAAACTTCAACATTTTCAAAAACCAATCAAAACTTCTCATTTTGAGATGATTTTTTGCACACTTGTAATTTAATATATTTATTTTATGATCATGTCAAAAAATGACAAAAAAATATTTTCTTTTGATATATTTTTATTAGGTTTAAAATAGACGTTTTTAATTATTTTTTAATACTTTTCAAAAATGTTTTCTTAACCTAAATCTTTTTCAAAACTTCTTGTGAAGACATTTCACTTTTCAAACATTTTCAAAACTTTCAAAAACATTTTAATTGACTTACGCACCTCTTTTCCATGATCGATTCGATTAATCTTTGAAAATACAAACCGAACTAGGTTTTTCCTTGAAAATCTTTCGAACTCAAAATCAAATTGATCATGGGTCTCCCTTACGGTGTAAGTCCCAACCCTCCTATGTACATACTTAATTTTCTTGTACATATCCACCCTTTGTGTACATATTCAATTTCCTTGTACATATTTTTTTGTTGTTGCAAATATTCAAGTAAAACAAACTTCGTTCGTTTGTTTTTTATCCGCTTGTTTATACACCAATTCCACTGGTATTAAGAGGAGCATTATTCTCGATGAAACTTCTCTTATTCCAGTGGCCCTCCCTTAAGGTGTAAGTTCCATTCCCCTATATATATCCAAGTATACTAGCTTATCCGCTTGTTTTATACACTTGTTTATATATTTCCTTCATAAACTCCTTTGAATGCACACACACACTTTGTCATATATATACTTGTTCATATACTTGTTGATATTTATTTATGTCATTACAACTAGTATAATAACTAGGTTCCCAATAGCCTCCTCTTGGCTTTGTACAAGATAAACTCACTTGTTGAGTTAGCCTCCTCGACTTCGTACAATAGAACTCCTGTTGAGTTAGCCTCCCTGGGATTTGTACAAAAGAAACCCCGCTGAGTTTAGCCTTCCTGGGCATCATACAAGAAATAGATATAGAAATCTCTAATAGCCTCCTATTAGGCTTCCAATACAAAGAATCACCTTCGTTAGGATAGAACCCTAAGAGTATGGTTTCTCGGTGAAATCACTCCTAAAGACAAGCCAACCATACCCTATAGCATCCTCTTGGGCTTCATACAAGGTTCCTCGATGTCCCTCAGAAAGCCTCCTCTTAGACTCATAATACAATGATCCTAGATGTCCCTCGGATAGCCTCCTCTTGGGCTTATAATACAAAGACCCATGGGCTTCTTAAAAGCATCCCCTAATCAATAATCAATTTCTCCTAGAGATTTTACATGTATCATCTCTTTGGAAGAAGTATCTAATCTATAACATCACATACAAATCAAACTTTTTCAAATCAAAACCTTTTCAAAATAAACACTTTTTTTCAAACAAAATAAAACATCTTTTAATTGTAAGTGGTAACGCTTGTACATTCAAGCAAAACACCCAATGCTTACAATGAAAGATTCAACGTTTTTCAAACATCTTTCTTAACTATAAGTGGCAACGCTTGTACACTCAAGAAAAATTCCCAATGCTTACAATGAAAGATTCAAACAATCAAATCAATTTTCAAAAATGTATGTGATGAAATAGATTAGATACATTTTTCATTATGATGACATTTTCCTTTGTCTCTTAATAAAATCATCATTGCTTCCACTAGCACATAAGTGGGAACTACGATTGCTCTGACTTTCTCAACCTCCTTTTGAATACGTAGGCACAAGGTCGCACCCTGGCAGCATACTTCTTTCTCCCTAAAACTAAAAACCTAGTTCCCTTAGATCCGAGCTACGATGCTCGATTCCCATTAAGGATATGTATGCAGAGGATCCTAATGATCCTTGCGAGCATAATAATAATAAATAAACTTAGGTTCCCGCTAACCTACCTTTCTTAAATCCCAAAGGATAAACTTTCCCGAAATAGCATATCAAATAAAACACACAAACATACAAAATATGTATAAAAAGTTCCTCTAGAAAACTATAGATATATAGGATGCTAATATCTTCCCTTTATATAACCAACCCTCTTACCCTGGTCTCTCACAAATGCTGCATCTAGTTCATGCTAGTCACACCGATATCATATTTAAGGTATTTCAACTTTCCCTTTTCCATCTTCTTTTCTTGTTTGGAAACAATAAAGCTTGGTGCTCATGCATTTTTAAACAAAAATATCAAAAGAGTAAATCGTTGAGTGGAGATTCAATTCGATTCGATTCCCTTGTTCATCACTTTTATCATGAATGTAAAATGGCGACTCGCTAGGGAGAACCAAGATTATATTTGTTTCTAAAAAGAAAAAGGGTTAAGCTTCATTAGTGCACATGTTTGTTTTTCTTTATTGTGTGTTTGGTTCATATCATGATTTCATCTCGATGAAAAAATCCTAACTCAGATTTAAGAAACATTTTAAGAATTAGGTGGGGGGTATAGTCCTATTAACTTACGAGGAGTCTTAGTCCTTAATAAGTTAATTTGAGATCCTTCGCTCAGTGGAGGTTTTCTTGGGGTAATTATGTTTAGCAAGTTAATTAAGACATTTTTGCTTTTCTTAATCAAATAAGCTGTGTCTCAGAGAACATATAACCCATCTTGGCCATTTAGGATGTAGTGTAGAAACTATTCAGGTGTAAACTTGGATTAGTTGTCATGCGAAACTACGATCAGGCGAGTTTTTCTTGAAAAATATTATAGGACTACGAGTAAGTTGTTTATACTAATAATATTTCAAAGAGAAGCGTTGAACTCAGATTATCGTGAGAACATGTTTTGCAAATGATTAAGTCCATAGAACTTACCCACGTTTGGTTCTTATCGTTGGCCTCATGGGTTATATGTTTGTGGCATTCATGCATTCATTCAAAAACCCCAATTTCTCGTTTTTCTTTCCATTAAAATTTCCAAAGAATTTAGAGAATTTTCCTTTGCAAACATTTTAGGTTAGAGGGATGGATGTGAGAAGAAGAAATACCAAGATATATGGTTTTAGATTTCCTGATGTGGAAAAGTTAAAAGAGTTAGCATCCTTGGTAGAAGATCCCTCGGATTTCAAAAAACGCTATGAAACTCTTTTAACTATCTTGAGCACTAACGTTGATGAAGGACTTCTTAAAACCTTGGTTCAGTTTTACGATCCAGCCTATTGTTGTTTCACTTTCCCCGATTATCTGATGCCTACTTTGAAGAGTACATAAATCTTTTAGGTATCCTAGTGTCTGACAAAGTGCCTTTCAATGGTTTAGAAGCCATTCCGAAGCCATAAGTCATTGCAACGATGACTCATTTAAGGAAATCTAGGATAGACAAAAACTTGACTACAAAAGGAAATCTCTTAGGACTAACTTCAATTTTCTAATGGAGAAAGCTTTTAGTTTCTCCAACTGTAGCATGGTAGCTTTTGAGGCTATTTTAGTTTTTCTTATTTATGGGTTAGTTTTGTTTCCCAATGTCAAAGATTTCATTGATATCAACGCCATAAGGATCTTTTTGATTGGAAATCCTATTCCCACTTTTCTTGGTGATACGATTTCTATTCATCATAAGAATCAAGAAGATGGAATTATTGTGTGTTGTGCACCTTTGTTGTTCAAATGGATTGTTTCACACTTGCCTAAGTCTCTGATCTTCAAAGAAAACAAAAATGGTTGGCATTGGTCTCAAAGACTCATGTGTCTTACTAATGACGGTATTCATTGGTACACCTTGGCCTACAATGAGATGGAAATCATTGAAAGTTGTGGAGAATTTGCCAATGTACCTATCATTGGTACAAAATAAGGAATTAACTACAAGTCGTTCTTGGCAAGACGTCAACTGGGTATGTAAACTCGAGTAAACCCCTTGGTTTTACAAGAGAAGGTTACTTTTATCATGAAGGGGAGATTCCTAAGGTTTGAAAGCCGAAAGATAAGAGCTTGGCACCATATTCAAGGAAAGAAAAAGGTTATGCAAGGAATTGTGTAGCCATGGAAATCTACACTTTGGGTAAAGAAAAGAGCGAAGGAATTCAATGCCTTATGCTTATGAAGAACCCATGTTCCCAATGGTATCTAAATCGACCACCATTCCCATTGAGACTATGGGAGAATACCAAGAAGCTTTGGTTAAGATGAGGCTAGAAAAGAGGCTTTGAAGACAAATTTTTAAGGCTGGCTTTGAGAATATAAAGCTTAAGAAACAGTCAAAGATCATGAAAAACGCCTACTTTCAAGATGGATGGCTCATGAAGAAACATGAGAAGATTCACGAAAAGATGACACAATCAAGAAATACATCAAAGAAATAAAACGAAAGCTCGATTTAATTGAAAATGGAACTCCGCTCCAAACAATTGGAAAAAAGTTGTTAACAAGCTAAAAGCCGAGAAAGTCGAATTGAAAGCTTACTATGGAAAGAGATCCGAAATTGAAGTTGCATCAAGCATTTGGTTCTTCATATGACAAAGACGCCTAATTTGTATAGTTTAGCTTTTACTTTTCATTTGATTTATTGTTGTAAGAGCTATGCTCCAAAAAAAAACTTGTTGTAATCTCCTTTTCAAATATTAATAAAATGAGAGTTTTCTGTCCTAATGTTTGCAAGAAATTTCTCTTTTAGCGTAAATTCTTTGGAAAATCTTTTCTTTTGCATCCATAATCATGCATCAGTTTTTTGCATTTCGAGCTTTTTATTTAGAGTCTTATCTTTTGGAATTTTCTCCGAGATCGTCAAGATGTCGCGTCTTAGAGTTTCTCGACTACGTTCGTAGTCAACTCGCAGATACAATACTTATGCAAATAAAAAGAAAGCAATGGAAGATTTTGAATAAGAGAATATTGAGCTTCGTGGTACAATAACCACACTTCAAGAGAAAGTGGAAAGACTCAGCGCTTTGGTAAGCTCGCAGTAGTCAAGCGTAATCAAGAATCAACACCTAACAATCAAATTCAAGTGATGATGATTTCAAAAATCACTACTACTCCAGTTTTTGTTGTTGCAGTTAGTAATCTGCTATTCACTATGCCAGAGGGTTACCCTTGGGCATGCCTTTCAACTTTGGCGTAGGTTTTCGTCAAAATATTTTTGAAGTACCGACAAACATAACTGCGGTCCCTACTTTGCAGAATTCAGCGATCACTCCGTAGCCCGGAGTAACCTTTCCTCAAGTCACTATGTCGGTTTCTCAACCAATTGTGACAAATTCAGTTCCCGTGGTTCACACTATTCCTTATGTGAACAACGAAGTTTATCATGATCTTGGCGACAACATGGATTCTCGTGGTCGTATGGAAGATCTCCAAGAACAATTCAATAAGATGCAATTAGAGATCAAAACAATCCATGGAAAAGAATTGTTTGGGAAAATGCCCGCAATCGGTGTCTGGTTCCCAATGTAAGAATACCAACCAAGTTCAAAGTCCCCGACTTTGAGAAATACAGATGCAACTCTTTCCCACAAAGCCATATTGTGATGTACGCTAGGAAGATGTCTACTCACGACGATAATCATCAATTGCTCATTCACTACTTTCAAGACAGCCTTACTGGCGCCTCTAAAGTGATACATGGGATTGGATAGTACTAACATTCGAACATTCAACGTTGTAGGCGAAGAATTTGTTCGACAATATAAGCACAACTTGGACATGGCTCCAGATCGAGATCAACTCAGATCAATGTCTCTACACTACTATACAATTTATAATATTATTATAGTTTCATTTATAAATTGTAATTAATTATAAAAAAAAATTGATATAAAAAATTGTATTTCATACCACGTACGGCTATACTTACTGGTATCCATATATTCAAGGTCTAGTCTATGAGTTTCTATCTGTTTAAAATCATTATTAGTAGTAGTATCTTGTGTTTGTGCTTCAATGCATGTGCTTTATTTAGTGGTAAACAACTTTTAAGCAACAGTTTTAATAATTTGATTACCATTTACTTAACCTACAAAAGAGTTCTCGTGGGCTCTAATTTTTAAGCCATTGGCTGCAAGTGGTCCCTATAAACTATGACTATGGTTCCCTAATAAGAAACAACATCTATTGGTTTCCATTAAAAACTGACGAGGAAGACTGTACTTAGTATCCTTTGTAATTTCGAACCTATGTTGTGTTTATAGTGATCACATGACTTTTGCTTGCATAATTAATAATTGTGCTTATTTTATAGATTGTAATTAATGTTGTGTTGTTTATAGTTCTTCACCCCTGACAAGCTTAGTGTAATTCACCAAGATCTCGTTTTGTTAGTTAATATTTTATTGTTCATTTATGAGAAGAGGCAAAGCATGATATGGTACTCTTGTTATCCAAAGCTTGCTCAATGTGCTTATGAAACTTGAGTTTGTATTATCCTTCCCAAATGACATAATTAAAAAAAAAAAAAAAACAGAATGAGTATTATCTACAGAAAACAAAGTTGACATTTTTTTAAGTTAGGATTGGAACTTAAGGGTGTGTTTGAAAGAGCTTATGAAACTTGAGTTTGTATTATCCTTCCCAAATGGCAGAAGTAAAAAAAAAAAAAAAACGAAAAAAAAGAGAGTATTATCTACAGAAAACAAAGTTGACATTTTTTTAAGCTAGGATTGGAACTTAAGGGTGTGTTTGAAAGAGAGAAAGATGGGTTAAAGAGTGTGATAAAAAAGAAATAGATGAGGTTTGTAGTATTGTTTGATATAAAATAATGAAGAGAGAAATTGAATAGAGAGAATTAGTTCGACTCATTAAGAATTAGTTGAGTTCGAGTTTATTATGAATTTTTTTCAATTCAAGCTCGACTCGTTAAGAATTGATCGAGTTCGAGTTCATGAATCAAGTCCAACAAATTAATTATTGAATCGAATCTCGAACTATCCTTGAGTTGATTCGTTCATCGTCAACCCTAGAGAAAAGTGTCTTATTTTACACAAAAAAAATCCTAAATATTCTTGTTCAAATTAATTTATTAGTTTTGTTGATTATTTATTAAATATTTATTTATCTTAATTTTTTTATTGAATTTTTAAATAATAAGTGTTGATTAATTTACTTGATTAAATTTAAATTTCCTAAACTTAAGTAAGTATTTTTATTAATTTCTTTTTCATGAAACGATATAGCAGTCGTAGTTCTTAATAAATAATTTATCTTCAATGTTGTATATATATATATATATATATATATATATATATATATATATATATATATATATATATATATATATATATTTCAATAAAGCATTTGGACTCTAGTGGTAAAGGATTCTGCAAAGAATGATATTCGGAGAATATAGAGTTTGATTCTTGATAGAAATGTTTGACCAGATTGAAAAGATTATGTGAATCCCACACATTTATTTCTCTCTTTAACTTCTCTTTTTTAAACCAAACATGCATAATTTAATACTTTCCCATCTTTTCTCGCCTAAACTTCTCGCTTTTTATTTCATATATATCAATCATACAATGAGAGTGGAATGTGAAATAACTCGAAAAGATTAAGGTTTTAGGCAGGAGCGGAAGAAAGATGCGCTTGAAAGACAAGACGGTAAAGAATGAAGAGTACAACATGAAGAAAGACACACTCAAAAGTCAAGAAATTGAAATATATCAATCATTCAAACAACATATCAAGTATAGTAATCATTTGGATATAACTATGATCCATTATTACGGTATACATATTTCATAATGTTTGGTAAATGGATACGGTTAGAATGCTAAATTAAAACCCTAACAAAACTAGAGAAACTAGTAAAATAAAAAGACAGTAAAAGCTATCTAAGAAAATAAAGAGTTTTTCATTTGATTCTTGATACCCTAAAATGCGTCAAAGACACTACAAAAAGGATAATGAATTAAAATCTCAAATACAACAAGAGCCCAATAACAATACTAATAACTAATAATATAAATTCTATTATACCCCTTTATTATTGTCGACCACTTGAACCTTGTCCTCAAGGTTCTAAAATCAATATGAGAATAAAGATATTTTTCCTGGATTCGATTGCTTGAATAACAAATTGTTATCATGATTATTTGCAACACAAATATCGATCTTTGAAAAAACAATTTTTCCATGTAAGGAGACACCCTTAAGTTGGTTGAATAAAGGAGTAAAAGTCTAGATATCGAATAAAATGATCTAGGACTTCAAGGATGATCGGGTTGAACATTAACCTATGTATCTCATTTCTTTCCTATTACTTTGGGTACAACAAGAATATATAGAAAAAACAACTTGAGAAGTATTTGGTGTGAGTCCAAAAACTTAGAGTCAAATAATGTGACTAGAACTACCGAATTAGGGCAAGGAACCTCAAATTATGGGAGATTCTAAATTGGTGATTATATAAGTATCAAAGGAGTACAAATGTGTTAAAGAAAATTTAATCATGTATTTTGTGATCACCGCCGATTTCTCAAACAATTCGAGCAAGTGAATATTCGATATACCTCGACGAGAGAATCAAGAGGCCAACGACTTGGCGCAAGAAGCTTCAGGATACAAGAAAGATCAAATGAAGAACCTATTCGTAAGAAAGAAAGTTCGAGCAACTTTGTTATCTCCTTCAGATTTTTCGATTATAAAGTTAGGAAATGTAGATGCTAAAATTTTCAAATTTTAACTATTGGCAGCAGTAAGAGAATGATTGGCGAAAGCCTTTGGTTGACTACTCTGCATTCTCTACGGGTTCGAGAGCGTAAGATCAAATATCGTGCCCTCGCTTATGTTTTGATAGAAAATGAATTATTTAATAAAACTGTTGAAGGGTATTGCTTAAATGCCTGGAGAAAGTGAGGCATGTGGCGGTCGAGTATGCACAGTGGAGCATGTGGTGCACATCGTCGACATAAAATGAAATGGCTTTTGGTGCGCTCAGGCCTATTGGCCCTCAATGTTGAAAGATTGCATTGAGTTTGCTAAAGGTTGTCAAGAATGCCAAATGCATGGGGCATATAACATGTTCCCGCAAGTGATTTACATGCAATTGTAAAACCTTGGCCATTTAGAGGTTGGGCTTTGATTTGATTGGAAAAATAAAACTCGCTTCACAAAACAACAAAGGTACATTTTAGTCGGCATTGATTATTTTACAAAATGGGTCGAGGTTGTAGCCTTAACAAATGTCACCAAGAAGTTGTTATTGACTTTATACAAAATCACATCATATATCGATTTGGGATTCCAAATACGATTACAACCGAACAAGGATCAGTGTTTACTGGGCAAAAAATGCAAGAATTTATGCAAGAAGTTGAAATCAAATTGTTAACTTCTACTCCCTACTATGCTCAGAAAATGGCCAAGTCGGTTGCCAATAAGGTGATAATTAGCCTAATTAAAAAGCATGTAGGAAAAAGTCAAAGAATTGGCATAAAACCTTAGATCAAGCCTTATTTGAATGTAGAACTTCTCCCAAGAAAGCAACATGGACTACTCCATTTCGACTTGCATATGGACATGATGCAATGTTGCTGGAGATACAAGTTCAATCAATGAGAATCTGCAGACAAAGATGAAATACCATCCAAGATTACTAGAATATGATGGCGCATAAACTTGTCGACTTACATGAAGAAAGGATGTTGGCCCTTGATTATTTGAAGAGACAGAAAGAAAGAGTCGTCGGAGCTTATAATAAGAAAGTAAAATATAAGGTATTTGTTGTCGATAATTTAGTTAGGAAAGTGATATTACCTATGGACAGAAATAATAGAGTCTTGGGAAAATGATCCCCAAATTGGGAAGGACCTTTTAAGGTAATACAAGTTTTTTCCAATAATGCCTGTGAACTTGAAGAGTTATCCCCAGATCGACGAATCTTAAGGGTAAATGGTAAGCACTTAAAAAAGTATAAGCCTATTCTTCAAGAAATTACAATTTCGACAGAATAATTATTTTTCGAACGAACGAGCTGGAGAAAATTAAGTTTGAAACCAGCAAAATGTAAAGCATTCATAAACACATATAAAGTAGAAAAGAAAGGCATTACATTAAAAGAGTGGCTAAAAGCTATTGTTCAAATTTTACATAGAAAGATCACGAGATAATGGTTACAATGATTAAAAATGTTTGAATTTGTTCTGGAATGGCTGCAGATCCCCATGGAGCCGTATGTAACACGGTGAACTGACTTTGTAGATTTTTGTATCGTGCGGATAGCAAGAGTCGCCACCGACTTTTATTTTTATCCAATTAAGGGAAGGTAAAAGTACGTAAAAAGACCTTCGCTTAGATTCGAGTACGGAGAATGGTTATGAAAAGGGAAGGTATTAGCACCCTTTCCATCCGTAGTTATCTACGGCTCTTAGTTGCTCTAGATCACTTTAAAATTGTGCTTTCGTGTGTTTGACAAAAATATTTTGAAAAAGGCATTTCGCTTTGACTTTGTAATGACTCATGTAGGAGTGTATACAAAGTGTTTGGAAATGCTTTTGAAAAGAGTTTGAACTTTGACAAAAGAGTGTGGTGTGAAAAGCATTTGGTTTTAGAGCAAGCAACTAAAAGACTTATTACCCACTCGAATTGGTCGTTGCATTTCGCTCCTTTAGAATAGCGCTAGCCATACCATTAGTTAGTAGGTAGCTCCATTCGTTGGATGTAAGGACATTCAGGGACATCGGATGGTCATAGAAGGCAACTTGTAGGAAGTATCCTAGCACATTCAAGGACTATCATCATTTTCGTAGGCGACAATCGAGGGTCAAGATCATGTATTCGGAGGCGACATCGTGGGTCTTATGATCTTTGTATCAAGGGACTATGATGATTTGTTTGGAAGGCAACTGCTAGAATACCTCTACGCTCGAGGACATGACCATTTTGAATTCGAAGGCAACGAGAGAATTACCCTAAGCGTGTGAAAGAAGTGTGTTGATTTCAAGTATTTTATCTTGCAAATTAGTGGGCTATGTTCGTTATTATCTTGCCATACACGCCTAGTTACTAGCAATTTATAGGGTGCGGAAATTAAAATGGAATGTAAAGTACGGAAAGGTAAATGTCCACGCTATTACAAGGCTTTGGGGCGTATACATAATTTAAACTTATGGAAAATAAAAATCTAATTTAAACTATTACATCCCATGAGCAGTTACATTATTGGAAAAATAAAATGATAAAGAAAAATTGTCTGAATCGGATCAACCCGCAAGAGAATGAGAAATCTAAAATGCGATATGAATCGAACAAGAGAAAAATGTTAGAAAAATGCAAATTTTAAGATAAGAAAATATGTCATGCTGGAAATACTATAAAATGTTAAAATAATTTTTGGATTTTTGATGCATTTTGATAATTAAAACTAATTAAATGTGATTTAAATGCAAAATATGAATAAAAATAAATATGCATGCAAAATATATTTTTTAATTTTATAAATTAAATAAAGATTTTATGAAAATAATGCAAAAGAAAATTAATTTTGATGATTTTTAAATGCAGAAATAAAATTATGAAAACAAACTAAAATAATGCAAAATATTAAAATAAAAGAAAATATGAAAATAATAAGAAAACATGAGTTTGGAAAAGCAAATAGCAAAACCGGTCCTGGCATGGTTCGAACAGGGACCTTTGAGAGGATCCGGGAAAAGGAATGCCTTAACCAATCGAGCCAAGTGTGCAAGCCTGTTTGAAACGGAGCGAGTGGAAGAAAACACGGCCGCCTCCAGATCGCATCGCCTCGCCACCCATCGCTTCTTCATTTCAAATATTTGAAAATCCAAATACGGCCATTGCTCGACGCTAAGTCCCTGGCAAACATCAAAAATCCAGCATACATAATATAAATGAATTCTAAAGGCATGGTTCGATTCCTGGGATCATTCCGAATGCATTGGTGTAGGTCCCATGGTCCAATTTTTCCTATTTTGTGAAACCCTAAACCGACCTTAGAAACCCTAACAATGGTGTTATGCATTCCTGGCCATGAAAATTCGATTAAAGCACCCAGAAAGCTTGCAAACACATCACTAATCACAAAAACAAACACAAATCATGTTAATAATGCATGAATGAAAGAATACGATTTTTGAAATTTCAAGAGCAAACCAATTTCGGATTTCACGATTCTTGATGGTTTTTGGCAAAGTAAGGATCTGGATCGACTCAGAACAACTCAAGGAATGTGTTGGACACCTCAAAAACGATTGAAAACGGCTGGAAGTATGATTGCCACTTGCTTGAAGGTCACGGATTTTTGAGTTTTAGGTTAGGGTTCTTGAGCCAATTTTTCTGTTCTCTCTTGATAGGTATGCATCATATATTTATACTGGATGGATTTGGGATGGTTTTGGGAAGGAATCAATCAACATTCAAAGCAAATCAAATTTGATTTTTGTACAAAATCAAATTTTCAAAATTTGATTAATTTCCAATCCAATCTTGCCATATTGATCAAATTTCGAAATTTGCTGGCCTTTGTGAGTTGCTTGGGTCTCAAGGAAGGAATAAAATCAATCTTGCAATTAATTTTGATTTTATACTTTATTTTTAAATTTAATTTGTATTTAAATGAATAAATTCCAAATTAAATAGAAAAATAAAATAAAAATTCGTGGCATTGGGCTTGGATATTCCTAATGGTGTGAGAAATAAGTTTGATGAAGAAAAGCAAGCCCATTTGCAAAAATTGATTTTTAGAAGTATCTCTCTTGTGCATTCCTTCAAAATTGCTCAACTTGTGAATGGTGTATCTTGCTCAATTTTTCATCTTTTGAGTGTTCTTGGACTTTTGGAAATCTCTAAGAGTCCTCTAACCAACCTTTTGGTCTCATCTCAATTGGAGTTTCCATGCTCAATATATCTTCAAAACAAAATTTGACTTTTGTTGACTTTGAAAATGACTCAGAATGTTTTGAGCTATACCTCTCAAATGAAGCATTTTGGACATTCTTGTGAGACATGAAGTTGTAGAGAATTGAGTTTCCTTCAAAATAAGAGGTGGTGGAAAATTTCGAGAAAGTATGAGAAAGTTATGATCACCAAAGTTCTTGACTTTTCACCTAAACCCTAATTTAGAAAGTTTGACTTTGAGCAAATCTTGAGTTTTCTTGATGAATCATGATCAACCCTTGATCAAATGATGAATGTAACTTCAAAATGAGGATGTTGACCCAAAATTATGAAGTTTGACCGTATGTTGACCATAGTTGACTTTTGTCCAATACAACCGATTTTCAACCATCCGAGCAATTGTCGAGGAAACTTGACTTGGAAGCTTGAAACTTGACATGGAGAATATTTGAAGCATATGAGGAGGCATGAAGACCATTGAGATGTTGGAAGCCCATCTTGGCTCGAGAGATACCAAACCCTAGTTTGGGTTGATTGTTCAGAGAGAGTTTGTCGATCAACTCGAGGAATCCTTGAGTATAGATGTATGAAATCTCTTGAGTAAATGGAGGGCAAATTTTGGGTATGACAGCTGCCCCTGCTCAATCTTCTTGTACTGGTGGGTTAGATTGACACGCTTGTCTTCGTGACTGGAGGTGAAGATGATTGAACACCGAGTACACCGAAAATTTGCACCGCGGTGGTCGATGATGCGGAATGGGCTTACAGATGCCATTTGGAGAAACGGGGAATGAGTCGACGCTAGACTCGAGAATGTCGATAGGAGAATCGCCGAGATGGGCTTGAGATGCCATCTAGAAAGGTCGATGCCGGGAGTGAGCCGCACGCCAGCTCGAGTCGCTTCGGAAGGAGCATGGAGATGGGCTTAAGATGCCATCCGGCGGAGTCGATGTTAGACTTCGTGATCATCTTTGAATGAAGTTATTGATTTATATTGATTTTTAACCAAATATGCAGATTCAAGTGAAGCACCGTTGATAAGTAGTCGGTGATGGGCTTAAGATGCCATCCAAGGCAACCGAGTCGACGCTAGACTGTAGTCATTGCTGATAATAAGAAGGATCGAATAAATCTTCGTGCCGATTACCCGAGGAGGTAGTAGTTGGCAAATGCGGATATCTTCCCGCCAGCGCCGGGTGTTGATCCATTGTCGTTATCGGAGGATAACCGAGGCGGTCTTTCGGATAGTTTTCCGCCGATTCGGGCTTAATCCTCGACTAGTCGCCGGAGGACAACCAAGGCGGTCTTTCGATAGTTTTCCGCTGATTCGGGCTTAATCCTCGACCACCGTCGGAGGACAACCAAGGGCGGTCTTTCGATAGTTTTCCGCCGATTCGGGCTTAATCTCGACCTGTTGCTTTAAGGATCATACTGCTTTTGGAGAAAACAAGAGGAACTTTGATAGAATATTCGTTAGTCTTATGCAAAATATGATGCATGACAATGTATATGAATGCCATATGCATGAATTATGACTTTATGAGAAATGTATGAATGATAGATGTTGTGGTTTTTCAAAACATATCCATCTTGAAGAAGATGTGGATGTTCTGCTTGAAGATTTCTAACTCCTGTTTGGGGAATTGAGTAGGTGAGAACCCCGCTTTTGAAGGAGAATAAAGAAACCTCAGATTCCTCCGATGCACTATCTGACCAAGTCTTGGGCCTAGATATTGTCGAGGAAGGTAGAGATTTGAGAGGCTCGTTGTTGGAGATCTCATATATAGACCCTGCTGAGGAGAATCTGGGAGGCGATCCGTTGGGGACCTTGTATGTAGATCCTGCTGAGGAAATTTAAGAGGCGCCCATCGATTCGAAAATGATCTCACTGGAGAGCATTGGTAGTTGCCGGAGACCGGGTTGGAAGAGTCAGAATCCATTGTAATCTCGGCTGGGGATGAAGATGTAGTTTCTCCTGTACTATCTCGACCAAGTTTCGTCCGATACCGCTGGGAAAAAGGAAAGGATCGAGAGATACTACGGGATAAATACCTTGATCGGGGTGAGGTGTTACCGCTGAGACCGATGTAACATTGCTTAGTTGAGTGGAATTGCCGTCGGATTCCCTCACTGGGAAGGTTGTGAGTGACACCTTGTGGGGATCATGCTCGTGGGGAATGTTTTGGTGACTTTCGTCGCCATCTCAATTCCTCGGAGCCCTAGTAAGTACTTTTGTATGTTCACTTTTCGTATGTTTGTGATTAGATTCTTATTGTCAAATGCATATAATCATTCAAAGCAAACGTTGGACTTTATGCAAACCACAATAGTGAAAATTGTAAAGAGAAAGAACTTGTATTTATTTGAAAGGTGGCGTATGGCCAAGTAGTTTTGTACACAAGAAAGGTAAAAGCTATGCGGAAACAATCTCGTTAAGTCTCAACTATGCTAGTACTCATATATTTCGACTATCTCATCTCCTTGCTGTCAGTAGAAAGTGAGTGAATTGATCTTCGCCATTTGAATCTTGAATGCTGATAGTAGTCTGGAAGCAGGTGACCTGGAAGAGACATAGTCGTACGCTTGAATCCCTAACTTTTGCCTAGACCGCCTTTCGGTTTTCACCACCGATACTTTTTGCCCAAGCCGCTTTTCGTGTTTTCGACTGGTGTACATGTTTTGCATATATCCTTAACTTTTGCCCGAACCTTTTTGGTTCGCCAGGATGCCCTTATTTTTGCCTAGGTTCGTCGACCTAGCAGGTCTATTTCATGCGTAGTATTTTTTGACTATGTCTACGCTCATGTGGTGTGGGAAGTCTTCACCATCCATGGTGCTAAATATCATAGCTCCCGAAAATATCTTGACTACAAATGGTCCCTCATAGGTGGGAGTCCATTTGCCCTCGATCACCTGTGGAAGAATGATGCGCTGACTACTAGATCACCGACTTGGCAGACTCGGTGCTTGACCTTCTTGTTAAATGCCCGATCATTCGCTCTCGATAATCTGTCCATGGCGTATGGACGCGAGTCGCTTCTCATCAATCAAGCATCTGGTCAAGGCGAGTCTGACCCAATCGCTTCGCCTAACTCGCCTCCCGGAGGACTCGTTGAGGGAATCAACCTCGATGGGTAAGACGACTTCCATACCGTGATATAGAGAGAAGGGAGTTGCCCGTGGATGTCCGTGTCAGAAAAGCGATAACCATGAAGAGCAATGGTAACATCTCATGCCAATCCTTGTAAGTTACCGCATTTTCTATATAATCTTAATGTTCTTGTTGGCGGCTTCCATCGCGCCATTCATCTTAGGCCGATAAGGAGAAGAGTTGTGATGCTTGATCTTGAACTGCGGCAGTAGTTCGTGATCATCTTATTGTTGAGATTAGAGCCATTATCCGTGATAATCCTTTCGGAGTGCCATACCGATGATAAGATTATGCTTGATGAAACGAGCCACAACATTCTTAGTAATGATGCGAACGAGGTCGCTTCTACCCACTGAAAGTAATCAATTGCCACAAGGATGAAACGATGTCCATTGGAAGTCAGGCTTAATTTCTCCAATCATGTCAATGCCCCACATTGCAAAAGGCCAAGGAGAAGTTAAACATTCGAGGTACCGAGGCACGGTACTTTGTATGCATAACCGCATTTGTGACAAGATCGAGCATACGGTGACAATCGCCCATGGTTGACCAATAGTAACCCGCTCTCAAAATCTTCTTAGCCATCGTATGTCCACCGGAGGGTACCAAATGCGCCTTCGTAACTCTTCCATGACACGCATTGCTCTCGTCTACACAATGAGTAAACACAAGTCGTGGTTGCGTTTGTATAAGATGTCATAAGGAAGAATTTGGATGCAAATCTTCTCATGAACTTCTTTATCATTAACAGATGCCCCCGAGATATTCCCGAGTCTCAAGATACTTCTTCACGCCATAATACCAAGGTTTCTCAGATCAAGCTCACAACAATACGCGTTCGTCAAACTTCTCAATGATGATCCGGGAGCCTCGTTGTCCCATCTAACTTTGAACATAGACGACATAGTAGCCAATGCATCCGCCAACCGATTTCTTCTCGTGGAATATGATTGAAAGTGATTTCTTCAAGTAGGGATCAAACTCGTAACATGCTCGATACGGAATGAGATTCGGATGTCGTATCCCACTCGCCTTAATCGACCGATCACTAAAGCCGAGTCTCCATACACTTGTAAGAACTTGATTCTTAAGTCAATAGCGCTTTAATTCCCATGATGCACGTCAGATTCGCCATGTTGTTAGTGCAATCGAAACATAATCGGTGAAAGGGGTATGTCCACTGGAGATGTAATGATGGCGCCAATGCCATTGCCAAGTGAGTTTGAGGCTCCATCAAGACCATGGTCCATCGGGATCCTTGTTCAGTCCGGCCCGGTTCTTCATAATCGTGACTAGTAGAACATCTTCGTCTGAAATTGAATCGCATAGATCGATAGTCATCTACGGCTTGATGAGCCAAATGATCGGCTACTACACTTCCTTTGATCGCTTTCAAAAGTGTATCGATGTCATATTCGGTCAAGATCATTTGCCATCTTGCTATTCTTCCCAGAGAGTCGTTTTTCAAATATGTATTTTATCGGATCCATCTTGGAAATCAACAAGGTAGTGTGAGTCAACATATACTGCCTTAGTCGGCGAGCAGCCCAAGCTAAAGTAAGTTTTCTCGAATGTGAGTATCTTGTTTCACAATGGTAAAATTTTGCTAAGGTAGTATATTGCATGCTCTTTTCGACTGCACTCGCCATGTTGCCCCACACACACCCCATTGAGTTCTCTAACACCGCCAAGTACATGATAAGAGGTCTTCCTTCGGCGGCGGCATCAAGATGGGAGGATTCTGAGGTACCTTGATCTTGTCAAAAGCGATCCGCAATCGCTGCTCCATTCCACTACTTGATCTTTCTTTAGTAACTTGAAGATTGGCTCACAAGTAGCGTGTGTGCAATGAACGGCAATGTAGTTTAGTCGGCCCAAAAACCTCGACCTCTTTCTCAAGGGTACCGCATCTCTTGAATAGCTTTAACCGGCGGGTCAACCTCAATACCTTTACCCGACAACAAACCCTAGGAGTTTTCCGGATCGACTCCAAAGGTGCACTTGTTGGGATTCCCTCAATCACTTCTTCAACCTCGTCGAACAGCCGCAAATTATCTAGATGTTCTTCTTCACTGTGAGCGAGCTATCATGTCGCCGACGAGACCTCTATCTCGTGATGAATCATGTCATGAAATAATGTCACCATAGCACGCGATAAGTGGCGCCGCGTTTTCATTCCAAACGGCATAACCTTGTAGAAGAAAGTACCCCACCGTAGCAAAAGTAGTCTTCCATGTCTTCGGAGCCATTTTGATCCGATTGTAACCGAGAAACCATCCATGAAGGAGAAAACCTTGCCGAAGGTGTTGTCTACCGTAACATCGATATGAGGGAGTGGAAAATCGCTTGACTTGCTTTGTTCGATCTCGTAATCCACACACATTCGTACTTGCCATCCTTCTTAGGTACGGTACCACATTTGCAACCCACTGGGATAAGAGATGCTAAGAAACCAGGTTGAACTCGTTTATAACTTCGCTTTGATTTTCTCTCGACATCTCAGACGATGCGACGAACCTTCGTTTCACGAGAAAACCTTCTTTTGTCGGCAATCTGTACCACAATATCAATGTCCAAACTCGCATGTCCTCGTATGACCAAGCAAAACCTCAATATAGTCCCGTAGCATCCGAACCAACCTTTCTTTGACACCTGCTCTCAAGACCCGCTCCTATCTTGATCTTTTCTGTTTCGCAAGCTCCAAATTCACAACCTCAACTTGCTCTTCGGTGGTCAGATAACTCGCTATTCTTGTAGCAGCCCCGCCGCTTCTCCCGCACTTCACAATCTTCCTCACCTTCGCCTTCGGCTTGGTAGATCGGATTATCAAGTCATATTTAGCAATAGCATAGCTTTTATTAACGAGATTCGTGAGTGATTCGCAGTTGTATCACGGTGTGTGTAAGAACACATAGCTTTTGAAGGTGATAAAGTAAAAGAAAGAAAACAAACAATTGAATGCAAAAGTCCAACGAATTTATTGAATGAAAACGCACAATGTAGATAATAACCTCGCAACGAGCCATGATGCCCGGCAAGGCATTAGGCTTTCAAAGTTTATTGTTCAAAACATAAAGAAATACGAAAAGCAAAACAAAAACAAGAGCAATTACTCCCGACTAAAGGAGATTGGTATGACGCCGCCTTCCAATTGCCGAGCCCATGATCCGAGTCGAAGATCCACTTGCCGATGTCGAAGTCGTTGTCGCCGCCTTCTATAGCATGGATTCCACTGGCCGATGCGAAAGGAAGTTGGCCGCACGCTCGGCGTATCATCTTCCGACCTTGATAGTGAAGCCTAAACCGCCTTGTCAAATTTGAAAGGAAGATCGTGGAGTGACCCCAAATAGTACTACCTTCTTCAACAAAGCAGCTAAGCATCTTTCAACGAGGCCATCCTAGGCGGAGCTTGTGTAACTTCAGAGTGACAAGAGAGTCAACAGCACGACTGGGATTGTCTCAAAACTTGACAGGAGTCTCAAAGAATTCACCTTCCATCTCGAGGTATCGGAATGACGTAGATGACCGACCATATCTTCTTCACCACATACCGTGACAACCTTCCCTTTCACCGGTACTTCCTCGATGCAAGGTAGAGGTAATGGCCGCCCCATGTATCCAAGGCCCGAGTAGTAAGAGAAGGTCGGACGGATGTCCATGACAAAGAAAGTGGAATTAAAAGTCCGGAACCGACTTTAACAGTGAGTGAGCTCTCCAAGCATCGCTCGCTAGAACCATCAAAAGCTCTCACAATAATGTCACCGGTCTCGAACCAACCCTTCGACATCAAGTCGATCAAAAGCCTTCGAAGGATATTCAGAGCGTAACCGGTATCCACTAAAACATGAGACAATGTAGTGCCCTTGCATTCAATGTAGATGTGCAAGGCTTTGTTGTGTTTCTTTCCCAGAGTCAAATCAAGATCGAGAAGCCTAGGCCGTTGTTGGCGCCAAAGCTAGCAATACAAACTTCAAACCGGTGGTAGTGTCTGACATGAGCATTCTTCGTAAACTTCACCAAGGCATTAGCATGAGCCTCGAGCACAAGAGCAGCAAGCATGGAGATCTTGGACGGAGTTTGTCCCAACTGCTCCACAACATTGTAGTCACTCTTCTTGATAATCTTCTTTAATTTCTCCACTTGTTTGAGGTGTCTTCAGAACTTCCTTTGGTACTTCCGTCGAGCGTGATGAGTCACCGGTTCTTTCCTCTAGCTTGGGAATGGATTGAATAGTGGAATGCGAGTGGAGTCGTGTCTTTTGGAGGAGAGATATCTCGAGAGAATACCTCCGGTTCGTCACCTTACTAGATCCGATGATGTTGTCAATGTCGTGAATGGTAGCTTCAACAAGAAGATCTTCAATGGTCGAGGGTCTTGCTTGACGCCATGATAGTAAACATCACCCATAGTTCCAAGGGATAGCTTTGTCGAGGAATAGGAACTGGTCTCGGAAGTGATAATGAGAGGCGCCACTTTAGGCATGTGGATCAACAGAGGAAATCCTTATTGTGTTAACATCAGCATAATCTTCTGGGAAATCGTCACCCCATCCGGTCGCCTTAACACCTTCAATAGGAATCTTGTAACTCTCAGGAACAGTGTACTTCACCATGTAATCATACTTTCCACTTGGCTGCCCCAAGGTGTCCCACACAGATGGTACAGCTTGCATTGTCAATCTTCAACTTAGACATTTCTTCACACGCATGTGTGGTTTCGTAAATAGTATCTCACGGTTATCCATCATGCATTGAACACGCCTTCTCAACCAAGCACAACCATCAGCGCGGATGGGCACCAACGACATCGGCATCCTGGTTGACACCGCTTGCAACAAATTCTTCTTAATACCATCGAGGAACGGTCAAGTCATCTATGTTGAAAACATAAGTATCACCAACAGATTGGAACCCTTGTCATGGTTAGGCATGTTGATCACATTCGAGTCTCAACAAGAGGATCAAATTCAACTGCTTAGCTTCAATCATATCTTGAATCTTGTTCTTCGTGAGCCCAACAATCATCGCATTATGTCCCGGCTATTGGAATGGTAAGCACACTTAGCATTAGGATTGTACGGAGAGGAGGTGTTGACATTCGAGGAGGATCCTCAAAGCATCACCGCTTTCAAATGTGTTGCAAGGCTTCACAATGGCATGTTGATCTTGAAATGTCTTCGTGGCGCTGCTCGTTACGCTGCTGTCTCACCGAGGTTGTGCCGATGTAGGATCGAGATCACAACCGCCACGGATTGAGCACGGCCGGCCTTGGCTCGGCTTTTCGACCACACAAGATTAGTTTCTTTACCACCAAAAGACCTCTTCGCAAAGATTTGAAGATGTCTCACCGAATCTTTCCACTTTGATACCAGCTTCAATACGTCGTCATTAATATCACGGTGAACCCATCAAGAGTTTCCAATCGATGATTGAAGAACGGGCCGTTAGTGTCCCCATGAACATATCAACCAACTCCCTATTGGACAAGGGTGGTTGAACTCTCGCTAGATCTCTCCATTTCGAGCATACTTTTGAACTTCTCGTCACGACCCATAGACATGCTTTGTAGTTGCATGCGAGTGGGTGCCAATCAGATTGTACTCATACTGCTCAGAAAGCATCACCAAGTCACCCGTACGGATACGGTCATTCTCTAGCCGATAGTACCACCTAACTCGAGTTCCGACAAACTCTCTTGAAAATAGTGCATCCACAACTTTCTCTCTCAGGGGTTGATTTTCTGAACATAGGACTTCAAATGTAGCCTAGGGCAAGACATGCCATCGTACTTAGCAAAAGTTGAACTTTGAACTTGGGAGGAATCACAACACTGTGGACAAGACTTAGATCATCAAAATTCAGCCCGACATCTTCGTGTTTTCCACAAGATTCGACGATCTTCAAGTTGCTTGTACTTGTCATCCTCATCGAGTATTGGCCATCATCATAGTTCTTCTCAAGCTCAGCCGACCGCCTTCACCATCACCCTTGTTACTTTGTTCGCCTTGACACTTCCTCGAGAGCTCCATCCGACCGACCCTCTTAGGACCACCTTTGTAGCGTCGCCCATGTCGAGGAGACCAACAACCTTCTTCTTTCTGTTGATGAGCTTCTTCGATCCTCTTGGCCTTGGACCAAGTGGTGAACATCCCAAATCGAGCATTCTGAGCTTGAAGATCTTTGACAGACTGTTCAAGAGCCATTTCTGCTAAAATAAATAGTGAGCAAATGAGAAAACCAATCTCCAATGTACCTGTGATGCAATGTTATGCTATGATATGTAGTGTTTATGTGAATGCAATGCAATGTTTTCAAGGACCTTAGAGATTTAAATTTGTTAAACAAGCAATGAACAAACATTTATTAGTACTCTTTTCATTATTCTTTTTCTTTTAAGTACAAGAGATAGCTCAAAACAATAAAAGAAAACATATAAATCCTAAATCTCTAAGTCTCCCATGGGCGCTTCCTCTTGGTGCCGATGTAGGCGTTGATGTTTCGCTCCTCGTGAAGTAGCTTGGTCAACTCTAACACTTTCTTCTCACTTGCATAGCATCGAGCTTCAAAGGTATCCCTTCTTCCTTGAGCTGAATCCAGATCTCTTCAAGTCTTCAAAATCAGTAGGCATGTCGGATGGAGAACAAGATAGGGTACGCCACCTATAGCAAAAAGTTCCATAATTACCGTAGAACAGCGTGAATGGCATCATGAGGTTTTGAGCTCGAGCTCGCACCCATTTGAGGTAAGGTTCCCAAGGAATGGGATTTTGGTGCCCCAAAGTCTTGGTATCAGTCTTCTTTACCATGCCCCAAGCGTGTATGAACCTTCGTCAGTAATTCTGGAGATCGTGATTATAGTCGAACACAACATCTTGGAGAAGCATATCATGTGGACCATCTCTTCTGCAAAACCAAACCGACGTAGAGCTAAAGAAGGGTAAGTAATACCTCCCCTTATACCAAGTAGTGGTACATTAGGGAATTCTCCACAACGCTCAATGAATGTGAAGTCCTTTTGAGAGAAAAGACTCCAACGGATATCTGAATGAGAGAGTGACATCAATCTTTGAGACCATCTCAACCTTTGTTCATTCTTCAAACTCGATGGAGGAAGGTGCGAAATAAACCACCGGAAAGTAATGGTACACAACACATGAGAGTTCCTTGTCTCTTAATAGTACGAGTGTGAGAGAATGTAGGATGTCTCCAAGTAAGGTAGGCAGGATTACGGTAAGAAACAACTTGATGGCATTGATATCTATGAATTGATCCGAGTTAGGAAATAGAACCAAACCATAAATTAGCAAGGCCACAATGTCTTCGAATGCATGGAAACTCATAACCTTGAGGAATTCTCTTTCTTAATTAGGAACTTGAAAGTAAACCCTTAACTCCGCTCCTTGTTTCCCAATTGGCTTCAATGTCTGAGCGCTTAAGATGTAAGGCAGATGCGATGTCTTCGTACTTAGGAACCTTTTCTAGACCGGTGAATGGCATTTGGTCAAGAATACGTATCCCAAGTAGCTTAGAGAACTCTTCCAAGGTAGGAACCAACTGATAATCTGGGAATGTAAAGCAATGGTGTTTTGATCAAGAACTGGAATAGGACATGCATCATATCTTCTTCAAAACCGGAGATAACCAAATCAAGTAGATAACCATGTCTTTTGATGAACTGAGCATGGTCGGGAATCTTTGAAACCAAATCTTTGAGCTGAGAAGGTATACCCATGAAGTTGATTCAGATAGTCTTTCTAGAAGCCATAATTCCCTACAAAACAGAGCAAAGATAAATCCCTAGGTCCTTGAAATAGTTAGAAATGATATGCAATGCAAATGATGTCATGATGTCATGTTTAGCACACACAAACAATTCACACAATGAGCCTAGGGTTAAGGCTTGCAAGAGGTATAGGTGATTACCCCACCAAAAGTTTGAGTTGGTTCATCCTGTCCTATAATAGTAACCGGTTCTAGGAATCTCACATCATTGATCTTTCTAGGCGCTTATTTCAATACGACTACCAAGTGGTCGATCGAAAATGTCCCAAAAGTCTCGATCTCAATGAGCGAGCATCGAGTATCAACCAACCTTGGTCTACACCAAAGCCGCCATCTCACTACCTTCTAATGGCCAAGATGGGTCAATTAAGGTTCTAAAAGTTTAGTTAGCTTGATGACACCACGAAGCCAAATACTATCCTCAACTTGGGAATGAAGAGTATCGGACAACCAAAGTGTCACGCTAATGTAGCCATCATGTTGACCGCTTAGTTATACGCCTAGCGGTCGCGATGATTTATTGCTACATACCTAAAAGGAAACTCGATCCGTGTAGGATCCCCAACGACATAATACCCAAGCAACCCTTAAAGATAAAGCAAGCAAGTCAAACAGCAGAAAAGTGAGCTAGAAATCCTTAAGGCATTCTCTTTAGGTGTCTCCCGAGTAGTCGCCAGCTCAGAACACGGTGAACTCGACTTTGTAGATTTTGTATCGCAAATGCGGATAGCAAGAGTCGCCACCGACTTTTATTTTTATCCAATTAAGGGAAGGTAAAAGTACAGAAAAAGACCTTCGTTTAGATTCTGAGTACGGGAGAATGGTTATGAAAAGGGAAGGTATTAGCACCCCTTTCCATCCGTAGTTATCTACGGGCTCTTAGTTGCTCTAGATCACTTTAAAATTGTGCTTTCTGTGTGTTTGACAAAAATATTTTGAAAAAAAGGCATTTCGCTTTGACTTTGTAATGACTCATGTAGGAGTGTATACAAAGTGTTTGGAAATGTTTCGTTTTTGAAAAGAGTTTGAACTTTGACAAAAGAGTGTGTGGTGTGAAAAGCATTTGGTTTTAGAGCAAGCAACTAAAAGACTTATTACCCACTCAGAATTGGTCGTTTGATTCTACGCTCCTTTAGAATAGCGCTAGCCATACCATTAGTTAGTAGGTAGCTCCATTCGTTGGATGTAAGCGGGACATTCGAAGGACATCGGATGGTCATGAAGGCAACTTGTAGGAAGTATCCTAGCACATTCGAAGGGACTATCATCATTTTTCGTAGGCGATAATCGAGGGTCAAGATCATGTATTCGGAGGCGACATCGTGGGTCTTATGATCTTTGTATCGAAGGGACTATGATGATTTGTTTGGAAGGCAACGGTGCTAGAATACCTCTACGCTCGAGGACATGACCATTTTGAATTCAAAGGCAACGAGAGAGAATTACCCTAAGGTGCGTGTGTGAGAAGTGTGTTGATTTCAAGTATTTTATCTTGCAAATTAGTGGGCTATGTTCGTTATTATCTTGCCATACACGCCTAGTTACTAACAATTTATAGGGTGCGGAAATTAAATGGAATGTAAAGTACGGAAAGGTAAATGTCCTACGCTATTACAAGGCTTTGGGGCGTATACATAATTTAAACTTATGGAAAATAAAAACCTAATTTAAACTATTACATCCCATGAGCAAGCTACATTATTGGAAAAATAAAATGATAAAGAAAAATTGTCCAATCGGATCAACCTGCAAGAGAATGAGAAATCGGAAAATGCGATATGAATCGAACAAGAGAAAAAATGTTAGAAAAATGCAAATTTTAAGATAAGAAAAATATGTCATGCTGGAAATACTATAAAAATGTTAAAATAATTTTTTTGGATTTTTTGGATGCATTTTGATAATTAAAAACTAATTAAATGTGATTTAAATGCAAAAATATGAATAAAAATAAATATGCATGCAAAAATATATTTTTTTAATTTTATAAATTAAATAAAGATTTTATGAAAATAATGCAAAAAGAAAATTAATTTTTGATGATTTTTAAATGCAGAAATAAAATTATGAAAACAAACTAAAATAATGCAAAATATTAAAATAAAAGAAAATATGAAAATAATAAGAAAACATGAGTTTGAAAAGAAAATAGCAAACCGGTCCTGGATGGTTCGAATAGGACCTTGAGAGGATCCGGAACAGGAATGCCTTAACCAATCGAGTGTGCAAGCCCTGTTGGAAACGGAGGAGTGGAAGAAAACACGCCGCCTCCAGATCGCATCGTCTTCGCGCCATCGCTTCTTCATTTCAAATATTTGAAAATCCAATACGGCCATTGCTCGACGCTAAGTCCCCTGCAAACATCAAAAATCCAAGATACATAATATAAATGAATTCTAAAGGCATGGTTCGATTCCTGGGATCATTCCGAATGCATTGGTATAGGTCTCATGGTCCAATTTTTCCTATTTTGTGAAACCCTAAACCGACCTCAGAAACCCTAACAATGGTGTTATGCATTCCTGGCCATGGAAATTCGATTAAAGCACCCAGAAAGCTTGCAAACACATCACTAATCACAAAAACAAACACAAATCATGTTAATAATGCATGAATGAAAGAATACGATTTTTGAAATTTCAAGAGCAAACCAATTTCGGATTTCACGATTCTTGATGGTTTTTGGCAAAGTAAGGATCTGGATCGACTCAGAACAACTCAAGGAATGTGTTGGACACCTCAAAAACGATTGAAAACGGCTGGAAGTATGATTGCCACTTGCTTGAAGGTCACGGATTTTTGAGTTTTAGGTTAGGTTCTTGAGCCAATTTTTCTGTTCTCTTGATAGGTATGCATCATATATTTATACTGGATGGATTTGGGATGGTTTTGGGAAGGAATCAATCAACATTCAAAGCAAATCAAATTTGATTTTTGTACAAAATCAAATTTTCAAAATTTGATTAATTTCCAATCCAATCTTGCCATATTGATCAAATTTCGAAATTTGCTGGCCTTTGTGAGTTGCTTGGGTCTCAAGGAAGGAATAAAAATCAATCTTGCAATTAATTTTGATTTTATACTTTATTTTTAAATTTAATTTGTATTTAAATGAATAAATTCCAAATTAAATAGAAAAATAAAATAAAAATTCGTGGCATTGGGCTTGGATATTCCTAATGGTGTGAGGAATAAGTTTGGATGAAGAAAAAGCAAGCCCATTTGCAAAAAATTTGATTTTTAGAAGTATCTCTCTTTGTGCATTCCTTCAAAATTGCCCAACTTGTGAATGGTGTATCTTGCTCAATTTTTCATCTTTTTGAGTGTTCTTGGACTTTTTGGAAAGCTCTAAGAGTCCTCTAACCAACATTTTTGGTCTCATCTCAATTGGAGTTTCCATGCTCAATATATCTTCAAAACAAAAAGTTGACTTTTTGTTGACTTTGAAAATGACCTGTAATGTTTTGAGCTATACCTCTCAAATGAAGCATTTTTTGGACATTCTTGTGAGACATGAAGTTGTAGAGAATTGAATTTCCTTCAAAACAAGAGGTGGTGGAAAAATTTCTGAGAAAGTATGAGAAAGTTATGATCAGTCAAATCTCAGTTGACTTTTCACCTAGAAACCCTAATTTAGAAAGTTTGACTTTTGAGCAAATCTTGAGTTTTCTTGATGAATCATGATCAACCCTTGATCAAATGATGAATTTAACTTCAAAATGAGGATGTTGACCCAAAATTATGAAGTTTGACTGTATGTTCACCATAGTTGACTTTTTGTCCAGTACAACTGATTTTCAACCATCTGAGCAATTGTCTGAGGAAACTTGACTTGTGAAGCTTGAAACTTGACATGGAGAATCTTTGAAGCATATGAGGAGGCATGAAGACCATTGGAGATGTTGGAAGCCCATCTTGGCCTGAGAGATACCAAACCCTAGTTTGGGTTGATTGTCTAAGAGAGAGTTTGTCTGATCAACTCTTGAGGAATCCTTGAGTATAGATGTATGAAATCTCTTGAGTAAATGGAGGGCAAATTTTGGGGTATGACACCGTACAACATGATTCTCAAAGTTCTCACCTTTATCCTTAAGAACTGCAATCTTTGTTTCGATAGTAGAGATTACACTACTTATGGCCACAACGTCCATGGTGATATTATTGACTATTGAGCAGAGTGATAATTTTATTAATCTCCTCCTCTTGCACAAGAGGCTCAGTTCCTCGCTTAGAACGACAATCTCTTTGTTTAAATCAAGAATTCGGCCCGTGATTTCAACAGCTTCTTTTCTTTTAGAACCTAGTTCTTGTTGTTTATGTTCGATCATTGCCATTATCCCAGTGATCTATTTATTAGCCTTGCCAATGCTTCTAGAGTGGAAGCATCAATCTCCAATTTTGATGAAGGCTTTGGTGAGCCAACCTTCTTTTTCTCTGGTGAGTCGACCTTCTTTTCTCTGAAGAAGTTGGTGAGTCGATTTTCATTTCCTCATCGAAACTTGAGGTGTACCTTCGTGAGGAGGGAGACTTTGAGAAGTGGTGGCATTTTATTGGCCTATGAACCCCTGCATGGAATCTGAAAGACTAGAGTCATGGCTAGTCGACTAGAACCCTTATGTTTGGGACAAGTGACCTGAATCGAGTCACTAAGAGTATCGAATAGTCAGTTCAATGAAATCACCAAATACACGTCGAGATTATTGTTGTGATGAGGAGAAGAAGCTTTTGACAAGGAAAATAGTTGCCACACTTTGTGGTTGTCCGTAAGCTTCAACCTAAAGAAAATAAGAAAAGAGTTTAGTGAAACAAATTAAACAAACAAAAAGAAATTGAAGAAAAATTAGCTAGTACTTGTGGCGATGGATTAAGATCGACAGCTCATCCTTCTCTAAAACAGCAGCAATGTCCCCAATTGGGTTTTGAACTTTATCGCTTTGGGAGCACGAGTCGGAGTAATAATGGTTGTATTTATTACTATAGTATCGCGCCTAAATCTAGGTTAGCTTCAGGTTTTCACCAATATCACTTTACCTCTCCTTCTTATAACAAGGCGTAGATCATTGACATTGTCTGGCTCTTCCATTTTATTAGTAGGATTTGAGCCGACCTTCGCCGAGGTTCTGGGGCCTTCTCCTTCTTTTTCTTTTTCACCACTTTGTCTCCATTAGAGGAGTCTTTCTTCCTCTTGTGGCTTTTGGATTTGTGGGAGTGTTAAGGGGACTGAACATCAGGTGATGGCTAGGTATCAAAAAATATATAAGTCAAAGTAATCGTAAATCTAAAAAGAATAACTTGAGCCGACAAAATATATACCTCGGTCCTTTCTGTAGTGTGTTATTTGTCCTTCTCGGACCTTTTGGATTTATCGGAGGGAGCGGTAAAATCCGCTGAGCATTTTTTACTCTACCATGCAAGGAAAATATTAGAACATTTCAAGTCATAAAATAGAAACAATAAGAAGTGAACAAATACACCTACAGAGGAATTAGTCTTCTTGAGTGAAGAGGAAATCAGTTCATTGTCGGAGGGTGTGATCGTGGAGCAATCTGAAAAACATTAACTAAGTTAGAAATGCCAGATAATAAAAGAAAATTGGAAGAAGTTTGAAGTCGAACCTTTGATGTCGAAGGGCCAACTTTGTTGATAGGGATTTTCTTTGGTCCTACCTGAAGAAGGATAGATAAAAGAAAAAATGGCAAATTCAAGTAAATAGAAAAGTCGAAATGAAAAAGAAATCAAGCTTTCGAGAAGCTGTTACCATTTGGCACAACAATAAGCTCTCTCACATATTGGAGAGCAATATACAGAAAACCTGGGTAGTCATGTGACCAATACGTCGACACCACTGTTGTCCTTTTTCTTATAAGCGCTTTTCTCGACTAAGAGCTATACCACCAACTGTGAAAGGTGGGTGAAAAGCCAAGACCAAAGGGCTAGTCGGAAGGAGGAAATTTGATTTTCCAAAATGAAGTGCGAAAGATATTTGTCTTTCACGTAACCGTGAATTTTGAGTTATGAAATCATGTTGTTTACCTCTCCTTTAGCTCTTATGCATCGAGATGGTTCGACGAAGATTATTAGGTAGATACATCACCCTAAAGTATTTCTAGAAAGCTTAGATTTGCTTGATGTTAGTGGCCTTACATTTGGTCGTCTTTCCCTAAAAATGATCAAAAGATGCAGTTAGTTCAGCAAATTTCTTGTTAGGATCACAAATGAAAGTAACAAAATATGACATCCACCAAGTCTCGAACTCTTTGGTGCAGAAATGATGGTTAAAAGGGAGTAAGGGTAGCGTGGGTCTTCATGCCCAGATGTTCCGAGATCTTCTTTGGTAAGTTTAAAGGGTTGGTTAGAGATTATGTCAACAAATAGCTCATGAGTATTGAACAAAGATTTGGGGACAAGTTGATAGAGCCCAAATTGTCAAGCCACCAAGTTGGGCTGGTGTTTACCAAGCTTGGAGTATTAAGGACAATCACAGAAGACAAAAATTGGGGAATTAAAAATGTCTCCAAGTGATTATGGAAGGTTTCTTGTCTTCGTCTCTTTCAGCGTAGAAAGCCTAGTGAACCACTCGGACCATCTTTCTCTCATAAAATGGGTCCATAGAGGTGCAAAATCGACTCTTGTCAACATGATGTTGAACAGCGATTTGAAAACTTTAGGATCGGGGAACCCTTGTCGATGGAGTCAATGGAAGAAGACGCTACCAAACAACGGAGTTTGATTTGGAGGGCATGTTATTCTTTTTCTTTTGAAGGCCTGATTTCCTCGTAAAAGTGGCATTCAACCACAACTGCAAAATCCATAAAGGACCATGTAACAAAACATTCTTTTCTTTGAATTGTAGGCCGAAATTCTTGATTTGGTTAGCGGTTTACCAAGGACGATAAAGGGAGGCCAAAATCAGCTGGTCCAAAGCAACATTCTCACCCATGTGCAACTCAATAGCTAGATATGAAAATTGTTTGGCCACCTGCATCGATCCGGGAGAAAATGAAGCGGGATAGCCATAGAGTTAAAAATGCTACATGCTCTTAATCAGTTATGGGGCAAAAATCTCGAGCATGATGGGTGATGAAGTTGTTGTATGTTGGTTTACCAGCTTCACCAACGTCGAACTTTATTGGCACAGGTTCAACATCCCTATAGTTAAAAAACACGGATGGTTTTAGCCCTAGATGGAAGTAACGTCGAACATAGTGGGGTAATCATACCACACTTGGTGTGGAAAGTATTGGTCGACCCTTCCCAAAAGTGTATGAAAACTAGCAGCATGCCAGTAGAGTAAGGTTGACCATATCGAGAAAGTTCTAACAACGTGTAAATACCCATTATTTTCCATTGATCCCCTTTACCTATTTCTAGACGTGTCATCCAAGCACTAAACTTAAAGCAATTCAAAGGTGGAGCAGTTCTAAAATTTCTTTCAATATATTGAAGCGTAATAGGTTTGAGGAAGAAATTATGGGTCCGTTATATTGCTAGTAGCAAAAACGCCCCTTTGTCATCTACATAAATTTCAGAGGGCGTGTCTGCAAGTAGAGGACCTAGGAAAGCTATGGGTTTTTCTTCAAGAGAGAAGGGAATGAGTACTTGAGATTTCCATATTTTGTCTTTCTCTTTAGTGAATGGAGGTTCCAAGACGTGCTTTGTCGTCGACTAGGCTTACTTGAAGGTCTATTATTGGAAAAGAAGATGGGTTACTAGCATTCGCTATCGAGAAAGCTTGAAGGTTTGAAGATGGTAACATGTGGAGTTTGTGAGTTCGAGTCAAAAGGGTTTGAAGGAAAGCGAGAAGAAAAGAAGAAAAAATGAAGAATGATGGTATTTATAGACTCAAGGGAAGGAAGAAATAATGGGAAAATCGTGATTTCCTAAGTCCAAATCATGTCACGTGATGGACACGTACACGAGATTGAAGTAGGAGTGGGGCATGTCTCCCACTAAAAGCGCAATGATGGAAAAAATTAAATGTCGACGTCTCGAATCGAAAAGCGTGATACGCTCCCATGATTACATGACGATCACGAGAAAAGTGGAATAGTAACGTCCATTTTTGAGAGGAACGATTTGGTCGAATGGTAAATCGACGCTTCAAAGATGCCATTATCTCATATGAGTCGAAATTCAAAGTGGCATCTCTGGGGCATTTTGTTACCTTGGAAAATATTAAGATTCAAGCATGTGTAATAAATGAAGGGCTTCATAAGTTAAAGGCAATCTCCTCGAGATAAAGGTTCAGAGATTGAAGCCAAGGTGTTTGAAAATTGGCTTTATCAAAATAGAAATTTAACCCAGGTGAATATACCAAACGCCAAGTTGAGATATGCCACCACATAAGGATGTAAAAAACCAAGGTTAAGATCATA